>PISX010013634.1:0-55932 GCA_004024625.1 Mellivora capensis | reverse complement strand
CACTAATAGCTTTTTTTATTTCAACTTGGTTAGATTTTAGTTCTTTTATTTCTCCAGAAAGGGCTTTTATATCTCCAGAGAAGGTTTCTCTAATATCTTCTATGCCTTTTTCAAGCCCGGCTAGAACCTTGAGAATTGTCATTCTGAACTCTAGATCTGACATATTCCCAATGTCTGTATTGATTAGGTCCCTAGCCTTCAGTACTGCCTCTTGTTCTTTTTTTTGTGGTGAGTTTTTCCGCCTTGTCATTTTTTCCAGATAAGATTATATGAAGGAGCAAATAAAATACTAAAAGGATGGCAAAGACCCTAGGAAAATGCCCTTTAAAGAAAAAACTGAATTAACTGCAAGACTAAAGAATAATGGGGAGAAAGCCATGAATTCCGCACATTGCTTTCTCCTCCTCTGGAGTTCCGCTGCTCTCCTTGTTAAGTGAACTTGGTCTTGGCTGGATTTCTTTTGATCTTCTGGGGGAGGGGCCTGTTGTAGTGATTCTCGAGTGTCTTTGCCCGAGGCAGAGCTGCACCGCCCTTACCAGGGGCCGGGCTGAGTAATCCGCTCGGTTTCGCTTTCGGGAGCTTTTGTTCCCTGAGCGCTTTCCGTAGAGTCCGGAGGACGGGAATGAAAATGGCGGCCTCCCAGTCTCCGGCCTGGAAGAGCTGAGATTCGGGGCTCCACTCCTCAGAGAAAAGCCCCGGCCCACTCACGTCTCCCTCGCTTCTGGCCGTGCTCCGAGCTCACCCAGCCCACGACCGGTTCAAGGTAACCCTGAGCTGAGAGCTCACTCCTCGGCTCTGTCTCTGTAGCCGGCTTCCCGCTCCGATACCTGCTAGCTCTGCGACACCTAGACACCCCCGATCCTTCTGTGACCCTGCGGGACCTGGGGCCACGCTGACCCTCATGGGCTTCACCCCGGTTTAGCCTCTGGAGCGATGTCCCTCCGTGGAGCAGACTTTTAAAAGTCCCGATTTAGTGCTCCGTTGCTCCGCCACTTGCCGGGAGCCGGCCCCTCCCCCGCGGTCTATCCTCCCGTCGCTTTTGATTCACTTCTCCGCCAGTCCTACCTTCCAGAAAGTGGCCGATTTTCTGTTTCCAGAATTGCTGTTCTTCCTCTCTTCGATCTCCCGTTGGATTTGTAGGTGTTCGCAATGGTTTGATAAGCTATCTAGCTGATCTCCTGCTCCCTGATGTCGTCTCAGCTGCTACTTCTCCGCCATCTTGCTCCTCTCTCTTTTTTTTTAAGATTTTATTTATTTATTTGACATACAGAGATTACAAGTAGGCAAGAGAGGCAGGCAGGGAGAGAGAGGAGGAAGCAGGCTCTCCGTGGAGCAGAGAGCCCGATGTGGGGCTCGATCCCAGGATCCTGGGATCATGACCTGAGCCGAAAGCAGTGGCTTTAACCCACTGAGCCACCCAGGTGCCCCGGGCTTCAGTTCTTAAAAGATACAGTGTTTACCACAAAATTAAGAAAAAGATGATTTTATACTCTTTTTATTTGTAGTAAAAAATAAGTTCATAATCATGAAAAGACCACAAGAAGATTGTCCACATGTTGACTAAGCCATCTGGCCAGTAGGTATGTACACAGCTCTTGATTCTGACAGCAAGAATTATTGTTCCATATTAAGATTAAAGAAGATCATACCTGTTGTCCAGGGTGGATCTAGGATGCAGTGTTCCAACTGCCCCATTATACACACCACCCCCTGAGGAATTTGTGGATGCTCTTTACAAAGGTGAAATGCACTTGGGCAGTGTAACCTGCCTGAAGTACTTTTCTAACCCTTGCACCTCAGAGGGTTTCTAACAACATTTATTTTTTCAGTGTCAGTGTTGTTGGGCCATAAGTAATATTAATTGTTTATTTAACTCTCTTCCCAAACATATTTTAGGATGGTTCTGGTTAGGTCTAGTTTTAAAATGTTGTTTTATGATCATTATGTTTAAAAATGATAATACACAGTTATATCTGAGTCCTTAGAATAGGGCGTTCTCTCATTCTCTCATACTGCTTGTGATAGTTTAAGTTTTCAAGTTTTCTGAAATATAATTAAACAGTTACTAACAGTTTTTTAATTCTGGAAACCTTTAATCCAGCAATCGGCTTCTAGAAATTCATATTAAAAATGCAATTACAGGGGCGCCTGGGTGGCTCAGTCGGTTAGGTGACTGCCTTCAGCTCAGGTCATGATCCCAGGGTCCTGGGATTGAGCCCTGCATTGGGCTCCCTGCTCATTGGGGAGTCTGTTTCTCCCTTTTCCTCTGCCTGCTGCTCTACATACTTGTACTCTCTATCTCTGTGTCAATAGATAAATAAAATCTTTTAAAAAATGTAATTACATATGTTTGCAAATACTTAATTACATAAATGTGCATCACATATTTGTAAAATGAAAAACTAGAAATACTTTAAATACTCCAGATAAGGAATTGGTTAACTAAATTCAGCTTTATAGGACAGTGGAATACTATGAAGTTATGAAAAGATGATCACATACATTTTTAAGTGGAAAGATCAGGTTAAAAAGTAGAATGAACAAAGCTATCCCATTTTGGTAAAATAAACACATATATCCATACACACATATATGTGAAGAAAAGACTGGAAGAATTTAGTGTTTATTTTATAAGAGACAGAATCTTTTTTTTAAAGATTGTATTTATTTCAGAGAGTGAGTGAGCACTTACATGCTCATGAGAGTGGGGGAGGGATGGTGGGATGAGGGGAAGGACAAGCAGACTCCACACTGAGCCTGGAGCCCGAGGCAGGGCTCTATCCCGCAGCCTTGAGATTACCACCAGAGCTGAAGCCAAGAGTTGGATACCCAATTGATTATGCCATTTTATGTGCTTAAGGCAGTTTCTTATTATTTTATGTGCTTAAGGCAATTTCTGCTGTTAGATTTTTTCCAATATGCTCTCGAGTATTCTATTTCATAGTGTGATGGTGTCCATATTTAAGAATTTTTTTTCTTAAGTCCAACCAACATTTTCCTAGCATTCTTTAGGCTCTTGTTTTCTATGTCTTTTTTTGTTTTTATTTGAGTAATAATGGAAAATAACTCTTCAGCACAAGTTGCATGATCCATCCTATACTTGAAGATAGTAATCAAGACACCTGTTACTCTTATTTCTTCCCAGGCCTGCCAAGACTCCATTCCTTTTATCTTTCTTCATGAACTGATTTTCTATTCCTTTAATCTTTATTTGTTGTTCATCTCTGAACCTTCTCTACTCTTTTCATGTAGAATTTAAGATGCAGTGACCAAACTGGAGACAATCATAGAAAAATGTAGCTAAGACTGACTAGAGTGGAAGGAGTTGTCCTTAACCCTTAGCTATTCAAGGACGAGATATGGATTTTTCCCCCATAGTCATAGTTAGCTGTGTATTCACTTTACACTTATAGTTAATATTTCCCAAGGATTTCTTTTTTTTTTTGCTATATTTTTATCTTATTATACTGTATTCCAATTTTTAACTTCTGCTGTTAGATTTTTGTCCTAAGTGTCTTCTCATTTATTGCTTACTCTATGTCATTAAATTGCTTTCTTTTGATACTGAAGTATCTCAAAAAATGTCAAGGTCATTTTGAATGCTGTCAGTGGCATTAAGAGCAATGACAACCCTTTTGATTGAGAATTCTCCACAGATTTAATAAATGTATTCCTGATTCTAAGTCATGCATGTTGCATACAATACAGTGGCCCCAGGGCTGATTCCAATACACACCACATTACCTTTTCCTCCAGGTTGCATCCTTGATTCAGCTACCTACCCATATTACAACAGGGCAACAGACACCTTACTTCCTACCTCGTTGATGAGACATGGTGTACAATGTTGTTAAAGCCTTTGCCATATTTCGAGAAAAACTATTTGAGTCACTATCTCTTTTGCTGTGTGGCAGTATCATCAAAAGAAAGACAACTGGCTCAATGTGCTTTGTTCTTCATAGGATTACTATGGCAGTATTTTGTTGGCTGATCATTAGGAATGGAACAGTTAGTTTGCTGAAATTTTCCTAGTCTTCAAGTATTATAGAGTCATACTGCTTATATGTAGGAGGTAGTGCATCAAAGCAAATCTCTTCAACATCTGCAGTTGTGTCAGAGTAGCATTGGCTCTCAAAATCAATATTCAGAAAGATGAGCGTGAAAAAAAATATATTTTTCTGTCCTCTGAGATGTAAATCATACAACCAGTAGGATTTTTTTTATTTTTTTGTCTTCTAACTTCATGATTACATTCAATCATGAATAGGAGAAAACACTTTACCTGGGCTGCATTTATTTTTAAAGCCATCACACTGAAATGAGATATGGAAATGAAACGCTTTCACATTGCTGATGTTGAAGAGCAAATTAGAAGCAAATGATGATAATTACAAAGCACAACCTTGTGTTCTCCTGGATATGCCTAAAGGTAATGAGAAAGCAGAGGGTACAAAGTTGGAGCTGGTGAAGATGGAGAATGGTGAGCTGTCAGTGAGCTCCAGATGAAAAAGGCATAACAGCATCGATCTTGATGGGTGTCGAGGGGGAATCTGTCTGAGCATGGTTGACTGAGTTATTTTGTTTGAGAGGAAAAAAATTTTAACTCTGGGAATATGGCAATTGGTTAATTATCATATATATAAAATATATTTATACTTACAAAAAAATAAGCAGGAATTGGTGAATATAATTATAGTCTACTATAGTAGAACCCAATCAGTTCTATATATAGAACCCAATCAAATATTCAAATATGAATAAAGGCATTAATGGAATTAGTCGCTGTTACAATTATCAGACCATGTCATTGCTAATCCCTCTCAAGTAGATTAATGACGAGCCTTTAAAAAGTTACTCTTCTCCATTTTCAAAGGTCACAGTTACAGACCAGAGGTTGTATAGCGAAGACATCTTGTACAGATCTCTTCGCCAAAGCTGAAAATGGACTTGATTACATATAATATGTACACATTTCTTTGAAACTGAACTTCACTTTCAATTCATTGGAATAGCATGAAAACTGAAAGTATTTTTATACAGAAAATATACTTTTTTCTCCCGACACCTCAGAGTGATGCAGAGCACATCTCATATGTTCTCCTATTCCTGAACTCCTACTCATACCTCAGGACTCAGCCTAGATGTACCTCCTCTGGGAAACCTTGCCTGAGCTCTCAAGGCTCCTAAATGTTCCCATGACAATTGCTGTGCATATCATGTTCCCTCCCACTTACCCCATGTGTTTTCAATTATCTGTCTCTTATGTGTCATATCCTTGAGGATGTATTATACTCACTGTATGTATATCCTACCATACTGTCTGATGCTAATTGGTGTTCATTAAATACATATAAAATCGCTTGGCCTCATTTGGCCCTAAAAGCTCTAGGTCAGGACTATAATCCCCATTTTACAATGAAGGAAATGAGCTCTAAGAGCTTTTGTGATTTGCATAAACTCATAGAGGCGGTTAGTGAAAGAACTAGGATTCAAACATTTGGTCATAGAAACCAAGGGAGATAGACTTTTAACAAGAGTGACCAAAGAATTCTAAATGCAGCAGACATTTGGATTTAATTTAAAGAAAAGAGTGTGGGATAACGTAATCTTTGAGAGCAGTCTTAGCAGAAGCCTGAGGAAGGGAAACACAAATCTAGGAAATTCAGAGAAAACAAGTTGTAATAAAAGAGAAGTAATAGAAATAGCTGATTAATTCACAAATCTTTTCATTGAAGGCCACAAAAATGTGGCTGTCACTAAGAAGGTGTATCTCTTTTTCAAAAGGAGAGACCTGGTGCATATTTAAAGCATGGTGCCAAGTTCTACCTCTGGGAAATTAGAGAAGATGTATTTTCCTCTATTCTTCCTGCTAAGGACAACTAAAAACTTTGGACATTTAGACAAAACAAACACAAGGAGACTCTGAACAATGCAGAGAAGAACACAGATGAACAACATGGAAGAACATGGAAGAAGAACAACATGGAACTGAGTTCCTTGGATTTTCCTAGGCTAGGAATTGAAGAAACCAGGGACACAGATATGCCAGTGGGCACTGATGAAAAAGGTCCTAACTAGAGCCTACTCTTTCTAGCCAAAGCACCCAGAAAGGGGCAGTCTAGCAAAATAGAAAACTCCTAGATTAGAACCAGCCTATTCCAGCCAAACATTATAGATGAAACTGTGATGCCACCTCCGTTCATGCCAACAACAGCCAAATGGGGACCTTACACTTGCACATTCTTTCACTCTCTGTGCTGTAATGATTTCCTCCCCTCTTTGGTGTCACTGCTTTGGTGTCACTGGAGACCACATGGGAAGCCTGGACTTCCCTTTTTCCCTGGCAGGAACCAGGTACTCCTCCCCTCCCCACTGGGTTAGTGTCAGTGGAGGATACCTGGGGACCAGAAATCCCATCCCCCAGCCAGGGTTAACAAAAATCCCACACACTTGGGTGTCAACAGATCCCAAGGAGGGAACATGGAGTTCCACCTGCACCTAGAAGTAACCACACAGACACCTGCCTCTTCCCCTGCTGGAGTGATGTCAGAGAAAACCAGCTAAAACAGAAAGTTTGGATAAGATCTGGAGTCTCACAACATACCGTGAAAATATTCAGGTTTCAGTAAAAAAATCACTTGTTGTACCAAGAACCAGGAAGATCTCAAGGCAACAGAAAAAAAAAAAAGACAATCAATAGATGCCAACACCAAGATGACAGAGATGTTAGAATTATCTGACAAAGATTTGAAAGCAACTACGATAAGTGAGTAATGAGTAAGCAAGAATAAGCTTGAAACAAATGAAATAAGACAGTCTCAGGAAAGAATTAGAAAGTCCCAGCAAATAAGTAGACAATATAAAGAAAAACCACATGGAAATTTAGAACTGAAAAATATACTAAATGAAATTAAAAGCTCAGTAGATGGGGTCAACAGGAGAATGTAGAGGTCAGGGGAATCAGTGAACTGAGAGAGATCCATGGTAATTACTGAAGCTAAGAAACAAGGAAAAGAGGGGAAAAAACGAAGAAAACCTCAGGAAACTGTGGGATTAAAACAAAAGATCTAGCATTCATGTCATCACAGTCTCTGAAGACGAGGAGAAAGAGGATGGGGCTGAAAACATACTTGAAGAAACATTGGCTAAAACCTTCCGAAATTTTGGAAGAGACCTAAATCTACTGATCCAGGAAGTTGAATAGGAGAAACAAGGTAAACCCAATGATATCCACACCAAGACTTTTCATAATTGCTTCTAAAAACAGACTCCCTCCCCCCAAAAATGACAACTTACCTATAGGGAAAAAAATTCACCTGATGATGGATTTCCCATCAGAAGCCATGGAGGAAAAGAGGAATGGGAACATTAATTTTCAAGTGCTGAAATAAAAGACTGTCCACCTCAAATCCTATACCCTGCAAAAAGAATCTTTCAGGAATGAGAAAGAAATCATAGTCTTAGGTAATGGGAAACTAAGGAGTTTGTCATCAGTAAACTTATCCTGAAAGAATGGCTGAAGGAAATTCTCAGAACAGAAAAGAAACAATAGGAAAAGGAACATTGGAACATTAAGAATGAAGAAAGAAAGTGATCAAGCAAAAATATAGGTTATATAGACTTTCTTTTTCCTCTTGAGTTTTCTAAATGTTTGGCAATTGAAGCAAAAATGATAACATAATTCATTCTAAATGAATATAGAGGAAGTATTTAAGACAGTCTTGGAGAAAAAATATGTAGAAGGAGGTAAATTCTCTTTACATCAATCAAACTGGTTAAATCATGACACTGATAGACTGTTATAAAATTATGTATAAATAATAGACTACCTGGACCAATCACCAAAAAATCTGTAAAGAGATACACTAAAAAAACTACACATAAATCAAAATGAAATTATAAAAGATGTTTAAGCAACCACAGAATGGCAGGAGAATAATAATAGAGAAACAAAAACAAGAAAACAAACAAAAAATTAAAATGACAGCCTTAAGTCCTAACATATTAATGATTACTCTAAATGTAAATGGTCTAAACATAGCAGCTAAAAGACAGATTGGCAGAATGGTATTAGCGGACGGAGAGATGGATAGATCAATGCAGCAAAGTAAAGAAGCCCTAAGTGACCAAAAGTGCAAAAGCATTTCAATGAAGGAAAGATAGCTTTTTCCACAAATGGTGCTGGAGCAGTTGGACATCCATAGGTATAAAAACGAATATTGACCTGAGTCTCACACCTTATACAAAAATGATTTCAAAACAGTTTATGGATTTAAATGTCAAATTATAAAACCTTTAGAAAAAAATTATTGGTGAAAATATTTGTGAGCTAAGGCTAAGGACACTTGATATCAAAATGCAATCCATAAAAGGAAAAATTGACAAATTGGATTTTGTTAAAATGTAAAGCTATTGTTAAGAAAGTAAAAATATTCAGATGGGAAAATATATTTTGCAAACCACATATTTGACTAGCACATAGGGCATATACAGAACTCTCAAAATTCAACAATAAAAATACAAACAATCCAGTCAGAAAACAGACATGAAAAGACACTTCATTGATGAGGATATTTGCCATTTGTAATGGCAAATAAACACATGAGAAGGTAGTCAACATCATTAGCCATTAATGACGTGCAAATTAAAACCACAAGGAGACATTCCTAGCCATCCATCAGAATGGTACAATAAAAAAAATAGTGACACCACTGAATTCTGGCAAGGATGTGGAGACACTGGACCACTCATCCATTGTTGGTGGGAAGAGAAACTCATATAACCACTCAGAAGAGTTTGGCAATTTCTTTTCTCTCTTTTTTTAAAAGATTTATTTATTTATTTACTTTAGAGAGAGAGAGTGAGCAAGAGAATGAGCACAAATGTAGGGAGGAGCAGAGAGGGAGGGAGAAAGCCAAGCAGGCTCCATGGCATGGAGCCAGATGCAGAACTCCCATCTCAGGACCTTGAGATCATGACCGGAGCTGAAATCAGAACTAGGTTTCTTAATCAACTGAGCCCCCAAGGGATCCCAAGAGTCTGGCAGTTTCTAAAAAATTAACTATTTAACTACCATAACACTCAACACGTGGAATCCTAGACTTTGATCCTGGAGAAATGAAGACATGTGTTCACAAAAACCTGTACACATGTATTCATAGCAGCTTCATTGGTAATAGCCAATAACTGGAAACAACTCTGATGTTCTTTAATAGATGAACAGTTAAAACACATAGTGCTACATTCATACTAGGGAATACTGCTCAGGAGTTAAGAGGAACAAAAATATTGATAATGAAACGACCTGGATGAATCTCCAGAGAATTATGCCGAGTGAAAAATGCCAATCCCAGAAGCTATTTACTGTATGGTTTTATTTATATAACATTCCTTAAATGACAAAATGGTAGAAATAGAGGACAGTTTAGTGGTTGCCAGGGGAAAGGAGTAGGCAAGGATGTAGGAGGGGCTGTGGCTTTAAAAGACAACGTGAAGGATCTTTGTAGTGATAAAAATGTTCTGTGTCTTGAACGTGTCAATGTCAACATCCTGGTTGTCATATCCTACTGTTGTTTTGCAAGATGTTACCTTTGGGGGAAATTGAGTGAAAGGTACATATTTCTTACAATCATATATGAATCTATAATCTCAAAATAAAAGATTTTTTTTGAAACAACATGCACAGAACCAGTAGAAAGGGGAAGACTGAAGACGAGAAGAGAGAATGCGAAGAAGAAATAGGAACAGAGAGTTTGACTTTTCATTTAGGAGCTCTCCCTGGTGTTCCTGCAGCTTTAATTCCAATCCAGCTGCTTATTAAGAAGTTATAACACAGAGGAGATCACCATTACATGGTGAGTCCTAATGCATTGAGTGGAGGCGATAATTAAAGATGGAGAGGGGCAAACACAAACACAATTTATCTTTCTTCTTCTCCTTGTATTCTGCCTGATCAGATTGTTGGTGGTACTCCGTCTTGGCTTGTTTTCCCTTGAGATTATCAAGGGAGCTTAAAAAAACAAAAATACCAGTGCCTGGATTCCCCCCCTTCCCCCCCCCCAAAGATTCTGATTAAATTGATCTAAGTTATCTCTTGGGCATTAGCATTTTTTAAATGATTTGTTTATTTATTTGAGAGAGAGAGGTACCCATGTGAGTGGGAGAAGGGCAGAGGGAGAACATCTTCAAGCAGACTTACTGCTGAGTGTGGAGCCCCACATGGGGCTCGATCCCATGACCCATGAGATCATGCCGCTTAACTGAATGAGCCACCCAGGTGCTCTGTACATTAGTATTTTTAAAGGTCTCAAAGCGATGATTAAGTGTAGCCAGGGTTGAGAACCACTGGCCAACTGGCAGTCCATAGCCTGTTCGAATCTTCTTTGTGGGTACATATCATGTGTTTGTTTTAAACTGAACATGAAGGGGTAAGGTTGTGATGTGTGTAAATTGTTTCACTGTGCCTGTAGAGACAAGGTTAAGTACATATTCTCAGGTAGAGATTATATTTATAAATGACATCAACTAACATTGTTATTAGCTCCCCCAACACTTCCCTGTGTGCCTCACTGTCCTTCTTTCAGCTCCTTGGACAGTCCACGTTGTCTTTTGCCACAGAGGGTTTTTTTTAAAAGATTTTATTTATTTATTTGACAGAGAGAGACCCAATGAGAGAGGAAACACAAGCAGGGGGAGTGGGAGAGGGAGAAGCAGGCTCCCCACTGAGCAGGAAGCCCGATGTGGGACTTGATCCCAGGACCCTGGGATCATGACCTGAGCCGAGGGCAGATGCTTAATGACCAAGCCACCCAGGTGCCCCAAGCCACGGAGTTGTTTTTTTTTTTTTTTGAAGATTTTATTTATTTATTTATTCATGAGAGACAGAGGGAGAGAGAAAGGGAGAGACAGAGGGAGAGAGAAAGGGAGAGACAGAGGGAGAAGCAGACTCCCCACTGAGCAGGGAGCCCAATGCAGGGTCGATCCCAGGACCTGTGATCATGATCGGAGCCGAAGGCAAACGCTTAACAACTGAGCCACCCAGGCGCCCCCAGAGTTTCTGATACATGCGGTTGTCCTACCCAGAGCAAGAAGTCGCTTCCTTCCTCTCATCCCACCCTATTCTTCTTTCCCTCCTTTGCCTAATTAATCTCCTTCAGCTCTCATTCACTTTTCACCTCTGCAGAGGAGTCAGCCTCTTAGGCTACCATGAACCCCTCTTTCCAGTACTTGTCACAGTTACAATTTACAGTTATTTTATCATTATGCCATAATGTCTGTCTCTCCCGCTAGACTGGAAACTCTTTGAGGGCAGAAATATCCCCCTGTAAAAGGCTCACTGTTTTTTCCCCAGCCACCAGCCTAGTGTCTCTGATCTGTTGTAGGTGCTCTGTAAATTGTTTCCTGAATGAACCAACCAGTCTCTGTTTAGAAAGTATTCACCAGAGATAGAGGATGTCACAAAAGCAGTTAGGTAGGAATGGTTCAACTGAAAACTGCTTCCCAGCACCTTGGGCAGGTCACTGATTCTCCCTGGGGCTCACTGTTTGTGTTTGTGAAAGGGGATGATTCTCGATCTTGGCTGCCCATGTTAAAAACCACTGGAGAAACTTAAAAATACCCCTTTGTGGGACTCAGCACAGATGTTCTTGTTTAACTGATTTGAAGTAGAACTCAGGTATTGGACATTTTTAAATGCTCCAGAATGATGGAATATGCAGTCAAAGTTGAGAACCACTAGCTGGGGCCTAATGATTTCTAAAATCTGACACAATTATAAAATTTTAGCATTATGTAAAGCAACCCACCTCCTTTGGAAATGAGCCTCCTTTCCCACTGGCATAGTTTGCAATGAAGGGAAACCAAGCCCGTGACAACTCAGGGGCAGACACAAAGGGAAAGGTATTTATAACTTACCACATTCATTTTTTCCCCTTGCTTCTTTTGCTTTTAATCGTGGTGTTTGGTAGAGAGCCATCCCTCCACAGACTTGGCCCGCTGGCACCCTATGCAGTGAGATGGTGGGATGGTGCCGTACGAGGTACAAGGAAATTGGGAATTAATTATTGACATAAAAAACAGGGCAAATAAAAATTTGCTCCTTTGACTGTGAACTTTCTGATTTTCAAAAATAGCTTAAAAACATATATTTCCATCCAAATGCCCAGAGGGATTAATCTGCATTGAAGATTAATTCCCTGAGATGTTTTACTCTTTAACAGTCTCCTGGTTTGGTTGTTTAATATTTGGCACTAAAAATAAAGTCTGATGCCAAGTTTCATTTGTTGTCACTCTTTAGCTGTAATTGACTCTAAGATCTAAAAGGACTCATCGGGTTCCATGACTTTTATCCATAACAGAGGAGTGCCCCTGTTCAAAGAACTGGGATCACAAAATGCAAACAGGGAGGGAGTTTGCTAGCCAGGCCTCGGAGAGGCTGTCCCAGAAGTAAAAAGTCAGAGCTGCATCCTCTCGCTTCCTCCAGGTTGTATTTAGTATTTTTTGCTGTTGTTTACTGGCGTTGTGATATAAACCTTAGCTGATTAGTAGAATGACTGGAAATCTAAAGAAATCGTGCTGTGAAGTAGTATGAATTCTTTCTAATTAGAACAGTTCATTGGCATAAGAAACAATAGCGATACGAGGAGAAAGAATTGTTTCCTTCTCTGGGCAGCCCTGGAGATGAGGTATACTTCTATGGTGGTCCATTTGGAGGATATGGGGGCTCCATGTGTGGAAAATACCAGGACCCTTTAAGTCTTTGGGTGGCACTCAGGAAGAATTGCCCTCTTCATTCTTAGCAGTGTAGACGCATACATCTCCTCATCAGCCTGAGTCACTCTGATACCCAGGTGAGCGCCTAGGAAGCCTGTTCCCTTCATGAAGCTGGAAGGATGCTATTTGAGCCCATTCTTTGGTGGGCCAGTTACTTATATGGTGTCCTCCCGAATGCACAATGTACCACTCAAAGACAGAGGCCTGAGTTTATTTGTAAGTAGGTTAGGCATAGAAAGGGGAGGGTAGGGGAGGCAAACAAAATGGCTGAATTTCTATTTTTCGGTATTAGGGAGAGGAGAGTAAAAGAAACTCCTCTTTCTCTACTTCCACCCCTCAAACAAAATAGCTCTGGCCATATTCCATGGATAACTCCTCTTTTAGAAAGGAGGCAACCTCAGGAAGAATTAAGCCTTTGGACCATTCACACTTTAGTCTGAATTATGCAAATCAGAAAATCAGGTCACCTTTTTCCTTGGGAAAGTCAGCCATAAAGAGAGACTGAGAGTCTGAATTAGGTAGGAGCTGAGTGAGGTTAATTTCAAAGCAGAGGGAAGAAGTTTTGAGGAGGGTCCCAGGGTGGGAGATTTTAAATGATTAGAAGTGCTCTGAGACTTCCTGATGCCTGAGCCTAGGAGTGAGGTCCAGGAGTCAGGAGCGTTACAGACAGGGCAGACAGGAGGCCATTTAAATTAGGGTTTGTCTACTTTGTATATTTGACTAAATTAAACCATTGAACAATGTAGCAGCAAAAAATATACTTCCTGGGGCACCTGGGTGGCTCAGTTGGTTGGGCTGCTGCCTTCGGCTCAGGTCGTGATTCCAGGGTCCTGGGATCGAGCTCCACATCGGGCTCCCTGCTCAGCGGGGAGCCTGCTTCTCTCTCTACCTCTGCCTGCTGCTCTGCTTACTTGTGCTCTCTATCTCTCTGTCAAATGAATAAATAAAAAATGTTAAAAATATATATATACTTCCTGCCACACTGGGTGTCAGCAAATAAGAGATTTGGTTCTCTTCACCTGAAAATTAGGAAGTCTGACTTCCTTGGGAAAACTTATACCATTGGCCAGAGGGTAGCCAACTGCCTTCCTAATCTCTATGTCCAGATACTCAGACACTGATTCTAGCACTGCCTTCCACCTGCCTTTGGATCCCAAAGGCCAGGGAACTCCACAGTGGGGTTCGAGGGCTCCCAGGACTCACAGAGAGTGTCCACACAATAGGCACACACAGAGAATGTAAGGGAATCTGTTTCTGATCCTTAGTGTGCACATGTGTACTCTTTCCTAAACCTGATCTGCCAGAGAGGGGACTTGCAGTGCACATGTAGGGATTCAGTTCCTTCCCGCCGCTCCTTCATACTCACCCAGTTCCTGCTTTATAAAAGAAGGTCTCTTTCACCTTTCCGCAGTCTTACCACAGTAACCTCCAGAATGTCAAACACAGGGACAACTGGAGATATTGAGGTTGGGTGAGCCTCCCTTCATCACAGCACTAAGGCAAGGCGAATGTCTTTCCTGTCTTAGACTCGTGTCTATTATGGACCAAGGGTGGTCTTAGAGAGCAGGTACGCTAGTCCTCTTCAGATGTTCTGAAGTCCCATAGCGATGGCAGTTTCTCCTTTAATGGCCTCATTTTCCCCACTCCCCAACTATTATTGAGGAATGCGTTGCTCCTGAGGGAGAGTGTTTTGAGAGCAAAGCAAACAAACCGTAAAAAGAAACATTGAAGATGACAGCACATTTGTTTGATCCTTGCAACAGACTCTTGGCAGAGCTTCACGCCCTACCTACCTCTCTATTTGAGAACTAAAAATCCAGAATGAGGTGGCTGTCACAAAAATGCGTATTAACGTGTTTGTTAAACCGAAACATGAGGCTAGACTATTTCTCCTGAAATGTCAGTTTCTCAGGCCAATTATTTGACAATAAAGATCATTTTGCCAATTATATCATGTTATGTTATATTATATTATATATAATATCAAAGAGGTCTTCCATAAATTGAATGAGCTAGATCTTAAGCTCCAGACTTTTGACCAAAATTTGTCATGTTGTAAATAATTTTGTGTTGGCAAATGGGTATTGAACAGTATTTTTTTTGCTCCAACTATTTCTGAGTAACTGGAGTTAAGGAAGATGCCTTAAGCGAAAGAAAAACAGGTATCATGGATAGTCATTTGAAAAATCTTTGTAAAATCTTTTTGGTACACTTCCCAGACCTGATAAAGTAAATGACTCAAAGGAATAAGCTCATATGCTTTTACTAAACAGGTTTCTATTTTCCAAAGTGAATTAAAAGTTGCTCAAGGCAGGGGGAAGGGGAGGATGGGCAAAACTGGTGAAGGGAAGGAGTCAAAAGACACAAACTTCTGGTTACATAAAATAAATAAGTCATGGGCATGTGATGACTATAATTAATACTGTATTGCATATTTGAAACTTCCTAAGAGAGTAGATCTTAAAAGTTCTCATCACAAGAAAAACAATTTGTAACTCTATGGTGATGGATATTAACTAGACTTACTGTGGTGATTATTTTGCAATACATACAAATACGGAATCATTATGTTATACACCTGAAACTAATGTTATATGCCAATTATACCCCAATTTTAAAAGATGAGTTAAAAGATCTAAACATTAAACATGATTTTAATCATTATAATACTAAATTTAACTAAATTCTCTGACAAAATAGCTTTAAGAGAAATTAGATGTTATTAATTAAATTATTAAGTAATTTTTGCAATAGATCACCCTGCCATTTTTGGCATATAACTCAAAATCCGTTCAAATAATTGGTTGGCATTATTATTATTAAAAATGAAGAATAGGAATCAAATTGAAAATGAGCCCTATTTCATCTTAGTAATAAATATTAATCTAGGAATATATGAATTAGATTAACCATAAGAATAACAACAAATCATTAAGAGCTGCATTTCTAGGAACATTTTGCTTTGACAGCTTATCAAAATTTATAATTTACATATGTTGTTTGGATCACTCATACACTAATACTTATATGTTACTAATAATTATAAATTCTTCATTCGGAAGAATAAGTTTAAACTTTTTGCATCCTATGGTAGGTAACAGGGTGTATTTTGCAAACTCTATATACTTCTTTGTTTCAGATAGCTAGGATAGGATAAGCAAGAAAAGATTTTTCAAGGATGAAAATATATGATGTTTGAATAATAATTTGTGGAGACAATGGAAGGCAAATATAAGTTAAAGGAGCAAAGGAATGGTATAAAAATTCCTGCTAAAAAGAACTTGGGCCTGTTTTTTTTTATTGAATAATAATGGGTATCCAATGTATATGGTATTTAAATTCCACTGGATATGTTTAAAAGAATGATGTTAGAGTTTTGCTTGAGAATACTGATATTCTTCCTCTATAACTTCTTAATTTTACAATAAAGAACTTTAGATGTTAACTCGAAAAATGTACAAAGGGTGTACATAGTTTCTTTAAATTAGGGGCAGGAGCTGGAATATATGAACAGAAATGTTTTGGAGACCCTTGTCTTAGAGCTTTTCTTTCTCTTCCAATAACAAATCTCTCTTTCTCCTTCCTTCAGGACCGTCACTGCACCCTTCCACTGTGACAGGCTAATGCTCCCTTTGGTGTGGATGACTGTTAATCACTTACTCCCCTCAAAAGCTGGTTGTGTTGTACAAGTTTTCCTAGAAATGATAATGTAACTAAAAGAATGACGTTTGAATGAGAATTTTCAGCCAGGGACAAAGGCATCTGAGGGAAGAGGAAAAGTTCCCAGAACTCACATGGCTGTTTGAAATTTGCTGGGTCTTCTCTGATTATAGGTCATAATACTGTGCTGTCAGGAGAGGTGGCACAAATAACCTCATGATTCAAAGAGTATTTCAGTTAAACTCATGACTGAGAACATTAAACTCACTCAATAGGTGTTGCTTTTTATGTTTTAGCGATGATATTTCTGATCCTTCCTGCTCCAATATTTTAAAGAAGCTTTGCATTCTTGGGTATGTTTGTGTTTTTTGATGTTACGTTGACTCAGTTTTCTCCTAACAGAGCACTGTGTCAAGAAAACATCTTTGGTTTTTTTTCCCTTGCAAAAACTCCTCTAAGTAGGCCAAGGTCATGGCTTTGATGACTGTGTTGACTATTAATTTTATGTTGCCTGGGAGCCATAGACAATAAATGATATAGGGAAGACAAGCCAGCTGTGCGCAGATGCCTCCTTGTGCTGTTGGGGAAAACAACTGTCAGCGGTCATATTGAGGGATGGGCAGGAGAATCATTTTTACAAATGAACAATTATAAATTATAAACGGGGCTGTCCTTGGCACTAGTGGAATTCATCCTGCCTATTTCTGTGGATTTCTGCAATTGTCAAGATCTTGGGTAGGGTATCAGCTCGCTGAAAAAAAATTAGTGAGTGCTTACTGTAAAGATAGGTGATAGATAGGTTGATAGATAGATAGAGGTGAGCTGACTTTCAAATGTCTTATTCACAACTTTGTATGAAATATGCTTCTCGAATTGATCCTGAACAATAACACCTTCTAAGTAATAGTAATCCACTGCTTATGAGCCCCTTACATGTGCCAGACACAGCAATTAGACACTTCGAGTAAGTATGTTATCATTATATTTAATGATCTCCTGTGGCAGATTTGTCTCTGGATTATACAATGCACAAAAACACTGGAGAATCTGGAAAGCATATTTTCCCAACTTCTTATCTTTTGATGGATGCATGGATAAACAAGTCGTTACACACACAGAGTGGAATATTACTCAGACCTGAAAAGAGTGAAATGCTACCTTTTGTGATAACTTGTATGTATGGGCTATAAGTCAGGCAGAGAATAAGTCAGGCAGAGAAAGACAAACAATTTATGATCTCACTTCTTTATGGAATCTAATTTTAAAAAGCCAATTCCCCAAACCTGTAGAAAGAGATCAGATTTGGGGTTACCAGAGTCAGGGGGCAGGGAGAGAGGGAACTGGAGGGAGGCAGTCAAACACTAAAAACTTCCAGTTATAAAATAAATAAGTACTAGGAATGTAATGCACCATAGGATGACTGTAGTTAACGCAGCTGTACGGTATATAAGAATGTTGTTAAGGGAGTAGATCTAGGAATTCTTGCAAGAAGAAGTTTTCTTTTTCTTTTATTTTTATTTATTTAATATATTTTTATATTATTTTTATTTCCTTTTCTTTTTATTGTATCTCTATGAGAGGATGGGTATTTGCTGAACCTCTGGTGACAACATTTCCTAGTATATATAAATCAAACCATCGTGCTGTGTGCTTTAAATCATATGATGATGTATGTTAATTACTTCTCAATAAAACTGGGAAAAACTCAATAAATTAAAAGTATTTTCCAACCCTTCTTATAATGAAGTAAGACAATTTCTAGGACCAAGGGGAGAAAGTTACAATAGCAGTTGGTTTTTCCTTTGCATATGTATCCCAGGTGTTTATAACTTATCTCACAACCAACACATTAACCAGAGCTGATCAGGAAACCCCCAGATGTTGCCTTTCATTCCTTGCCCTTTCTGTCCTCTCATCTACAGTCCAGGCATCTTTTCTATATTCCTTACACAGATTCTTTATGATGACTGTGTAATGTACACATAGTCACTTAGGTGTGTGCTGGATACATGCGCTTCAGCAGCACCTGGGTACACCCTCCGGCATGGACACAGATGATCAGTCCCCAGGGAAGAACTGCAACAGCAACAGAAGTCCAAGTTGATCCAGGGCCTTCCTGGCTTCCTTCTGGTTGGGTAACAGAGTGACGGAGCCTCTGACGTGGTAACCCTCCCACCTGGCTGCACTGCCTGGGAAAGTTTCAAACGTTCAGATTTATGGTTTTCATTTTGAACTTGATAAGGAACAGTCTTCCAGATCCATCTCAACCATCAGTGACTTAAAATATTTTTCAGAGGATTCTGATACAGTCTGTCAGCCCACAGACTGGTGTTCAGCAACCGTTATGTGTCCTTGAATGTAACAGAATGCTGACGAATTTAGCAAGACTGCTTTTCTCCTTTGCCCTATGCTCCAGCAGTATCGTATCTGTGTTGAGTTCAACGACAGTTATAGATACGTAGTTATTGAACCCAGCTGGATTATAGCCCAGAGGAAGATAAGATAAGGGGAGGAGGAAGACAAGGCAAGTGGGATGGTAAGCCCACAAATGGGATTTATGGCCAAGAAAGAGGCGGTGAGACCTACCACACAGATTGACTTCGGAGCAGAGGCATGAAGACTCACGTTTACAGGAAGATGAAGATGGCTAAGAAAGGCCGGGCAGAAGACCCAGAGCTAGGGGGTTTTAATCTCAGGAATCTGAGGCTTATCCCCTGAGCTTCATAGGAAGGCCATTCCCTTACGCATTTTACGGGGGGCCCACAAGTGGCCCTCTGGTCCCAGCATCACTGTAATGATTGCATATGGCTCCAAGTCTTCCACCCTGTGTACTCAGGCCTAGCTCAGTGCTTGTCAATTTACTGATCCAAATTAGACAGAATCCACAACTCCCGATAGACTCAGACCCTAAGGTTTGCTCAAGAGTCTTGTAAAATCTTATCCACAAGGAAGAAAGTATTATTTAATTTTGGAACACTAATTACAGCGCTACTTTGAATAAAGACCAAGGGTAATGGGGACTTTTCCATACTGAGTTGTACTTGGCCTATAATCCTTCAGATGTCTTCTAGGATTTGTAAGTTCTGGGCCTCCTCTACAGTATTCTTCCAACTCCTATGCATCTCAACCCATTGTTCTTTTTAGCTCTCAGGATCATGTTTTAAAAAGCAAAACAAAACCAAAGGTTCTCCTTCTTTGATTCCTGCTTTGGCTTCTGTGGTGCCTCAGCCGCTGACAAATTACATCCACCTAGTTCCTCTGCTGTAATGTGGGCTTCCTAGAGAAGCAGAATGTGTAGTGGCCATGTGCGTCGTAGTGGAAATAGGAGAAGGTGGTGCTGATTGAACAGCTCCTTCAGCTTGTGTTGGAGTAACAGTTCTCCTTAAAGGAGTGGGTGTGTTTGTTTCCCACTCCAGAGTTGAGCTCCTCGGTGTGCATCACACTTCTTGAATTTCAATATGCTGCTCGCTGTGTTAGCTCCAAAACTACCAAATTCAAATTGTCCCAAAAGAAGCAACTCCCCTCCTTTTCCCATGGCTCATGTCACCACTTTTCTATGTACTTATTCCACTTATCATGGACCATACTGACATCAGGCATTGGAAGTCTGAAGACAAACAGTATTAAACATAAGTGAGGAATATTCAAGGAGCCTTCCAGCTCACGATTTTTCATGAGCATTATTTTACTCTAGGGTAGGGAGGATGCTTTGGGAAGTGACAGAAATCCAAGTCAGTGCATTGAAGCAAAAGGAGAAAATGTTGGCTCACGCAGCAGAGAAGGCTGCCATGCTAGTTCACAAGATTGAAAGAAGAACTTAGGGAATCAGGTTTTGGGGATGTGTCCAGAGAAATTGCCTCCAGATCTGTCTTTATCGCCTCTTGACTCTGCTTGTCTCTCCTTGGCTTTAGGATTGGTTCTGCATGAGTCCTATTCCTACCCTTTTTGAAAATTCAGATTCCCATGTGCCACCAGCAGAAATGCCAACTCAATAATTAGGAAAACTACATTAAATGGGGAAGAGGTGGTTTTCCAAAGCAAAGGGACCCTAGCCAAACAAACAAAAAGATACCTCTGTAGAAGAGCTTCATTTAGGGTTTATAATTCCATGAAAATGTCCACAAGCATCTGTGTGATATAACAGTAATGCCATAAAAACAGAGGTAGACAACAAAGGTAGAGCCTTTTACATGAAAATATCAGAGCAGTCCCCAGCTCGATTGTTATAAATGACAAGTTCATTAGTTACTTATTTTTATAAAGAGTTTATTTATTTATTGGAGAGAGAGAGAGAGAGTGAGTGAGTGTGAGTGGGGGGAGGGGCAAAAGGAGGGGAAGAGGGAAAGAATCTCAGCAGACTCCATGCTGAAGGGAGAGTCCCACATGAGGCTCAATCTGATGACCCTAAGACAGTGACCTGAGCTGAAATCAAGAGACACTTAACCGCCTGAGCCACCCAGGCATCCATTAGCTTAATTTAAATAAAAACTTACTTAATTTAAATAAATGATGGCCAGTGTCAACTTGAAAATATGGCACACCCCATAATAACGTTAGTTAAGCATTTCTCTGAAATGCTAAGTGCTAATGTTCTGAATGTTTGTGGTCCCCATCCCCCAAAGTCATATGTTGACATCTTAATGCCTGACTTGAGGGTATTAGGGGGTGGTACCTTTGGGAGGTGCTTAGGTCATAAGGGTAGAACTTTCATGAACGGGATTAGTGCCTTTATAGAAAAGACACCAAAGCTCCCTTGCCCTTTGCCAGCGTGTGAGGACCCAGCCAAAAAGCAATAGCTGTGACCCAGAAAGAGAGCTGAGTTGCCCTGAGCTGGAATTCCCAGCCTCCAGAATTGTAGGAAGTAAGTTACCCAATCTAAGACCTTAATCAACATTGCTGTTGACCCACTTGAGAAATGTTATCCAGACTTGAGTTGACATTGCAATTAAGATTTTTTTTTTTTTGGTGCACTGACAGCAGAGCCCAGAAAGCAATTTTAAGATTTAGAAATTAGTTCTGCTTCTGTGGACCCAGTATTAATACCATGGAACTCTTATCAGTGAAGACAGAGAACAACTCATTCAGTGGTTGTGTTGAGTGAACAGCACTATTCCAATGGGGAGGACGATTCAAAATTCCTACCTTGTGGAGCTTACATTCTAGTGGGGAGACTGTAACTAAATACACATGAGGTAAGCAAATGCCAAATAGAGCCAAGTGCAATGAGGAAAACTAAAGCTCGGCATTAAGAGTTACAGTGGGTCAAGGCGACTATGTTAGCTGAAGAGTCAGGGAAGACAAAACTGAGATGAAGGGAGAGTGACAGCCACATGGAGATCTGGGGGAAGAACACAAGGGCAAAGGTCCTGAGGTGAGCACAATCTTGGTGTGTTTGTCCCAGTTTCGCTAGAGCAGGAAGAAGCGGGTGATGAGGTTGGAGAGGTGCGCAGGGCAGATACTGTAGGGCCTTGCGGTCCATGGCAAGGAGTTGGGGTTGTATTCTAAATGTGGTGGGGAGCAACTGAGGGATTTGGGGAGTGGTGGCCGTGGTTATTGATTAAAAACTCCAGTTTTTAAGTTTTGTAAGATCTCCCTGGTTTCTGTGTGGGGCATAGATTGAATGGCCAAAGTAGAAACTGAATGATTGGGTAGGAGTGCATGAAACCTTGTCCACTGGTGGTAGTAGTGGAGATGGTATGAGACATGGACATTTGGGATATATTTTGAAGGATAATACAGTGGAATGGAGATGACTGAGGGGAAGAGAGTTTCACTAAGAAGAGGGTAGGAATTGTTAGGAATCCCCCCAAATAGGGAGAGTGATGATTGAGGAAAAGGGCTTGAATTGGACAATAGGTCAGCTATTATTTTTTTAAAAGATTTTATTTATTTATTTGAGAGAGAGAAAGAATGAGTGCACGAAGTGGCAGAGGCAGAGAGAGAAACAGGCTCCGCACTGAGCAGGGAGCCTGATGTGGGACTCAATCCCAGGAGATCCCTGAGATGATGACCTGAGCCAAAGGCAGACACCTAACTGACTGAGCCACCCAGACACCCCAGGTCAGTTATTATTTTTAAATAGAAGGATATTAGTAGTGATTTTTGAGAGGAGCAGGCAGAGTGTTGGCGAGGAAGCTAGACAACAGAGGGGTAAGGATGGGAGCAGGTGATGAGAAAGGTCAGGCAACAGACCCATGATGGCCCTTTTGAAAATCTACAGCACACTTCACCCTCAATTATAGGTCTGAATACAGAAGAAGTTCTCAATTCCTGACCTCTTTAGGAAATATCCATTTACTTCTGACTCCCCCCAGGATAGCCTGGGACTTAGAGAACTGTGAAAAAGGGACGCCAGGGTGGCTCTGTTGGTTAAGTGTCTAACTCTTGATTTTTGCTCAGGTCATGATCTGAGGTTCGAGCCTGGCATCCAGCTCCTACACAGAATCTGCTTGAGATTCTCTCTCTCCCTCTCCCTCTCCCTCTGCCCCTCTTCTGTTCACGTGCTCTCAAATGAGTAAATAAATAAATAAATAAATAAAATCTTTCTTTTAAAGATTGTATTTATTTTGACAAAGAGAAAGATATCACAAGTAGGCAGAGAGGCAGGCAGAGAGAGAGAAAGAGAGGGAGAAGCAAGCTTCTTGCTGAACAGAGAGCCCAATGAGGGGCTCAATCCCAGGACCCTGAGATCATGACCTGAGCTGAAGGCAGAGGCTTAACCCACTGAGCCACCCCATTGCCCCCAAATAAATAAAATCTTAAAAAAAAAAAACCTCTAAGGGGCTCTTGGGTGGCTCAGTGGATTAAAGCCTCTGCCTTCAGCTCGGGTCATGATCCCAGGATCCTGGGATGGAGCCCCGCATCGGGCTCTCTGCTCCGCGGGGAGCCTGCTTCCTCCTCTCTCTGTGCCTTGCCTCTCTGCCTACTTGTGATCTCTGTCTGTCAAATAAATAAATAAAATCTTTAAAAAAAAAACTGTGAAAAGGGCAGAACCTGTACTTTTAATATTCAAAGTGGGCCACTTTATTTATTTAAATATAAATCAGAAATCAAAGTTTATACATGGTTATCTTTGAGGACATTGGTCTCTATCCTTCTCCATCTCTTGGAAATGGCTGTTGCAATTAATTAAACTCTCAAGGGAGCAGAGGATTCATGTAGAAGGCTGATAATTAAATTAAGAGCTCTTTAGAACTTGTGATACATTTTTGAGAGAAAACCAAAACAAGTTGCTTTTACATCAGGACCTCTGTTGGTTTGATCATTTCAAAGGGATCGGTGTTTTCCTTTGGGGTTCAGCAGCCACCAGGGAATTTTTCAACATATTCCAAAGCAATTGAGTAAGTTGCTGTGATTGGTAGACTCATACACAGGAGCCGGAGGACTTTGCGGCTGTGTAAACAGAGTCACTTGGCTTCTTCCTCTTGGAGAATAAGCAACGTTGTAATACAGGGACGGAAGCTAAATTTGTTGAGACGGGTTCACAGACTCCAGGAAAAGGATTTTGCCTTCCTTTTCTCATTTGTTTTACCCTAGGCAAATAAGCAATTTAAAGAGATCTACTGAATGTCCAGGACTGTATATTGGTCCCTTGTATCAAATACAGTCCCTTGTATCAGGAGGGGAAGAGCAGGGGAACAGGAGAGCACACAAGAACCAGTGCTAAACCATCTAAGGTGATATCTAACTGAAGGGCTAAACCATGTGCAACAATATATGTTAAAGAATGTTCTGATCACATAGAATAATTCACTGTTCCTTGAGAACAACAGGCCATTTTCAGGATTATGAAATGTCAATGATGACTCTCATACTCGTTTAGATAGTCATAATTATGTAGATGCCATGCCCTCAGGCCCTGTCTTTTTATTTTTTATGGAATTCAGTCTACCACTGTAGCGTGGCATCCAAGATGTATGGCTGACGATTTTGGTGGGCGGTGGGGGGTGTGTAGGAACCCAAGTCAAACTGCCTTTGGCAGGACAGGAAATATATGGAAACTCATATAACCAGCCCTGGGCAGGGGGTCGGGGGTGGGAGTTGGGGGTAGTGGTGGTAATTTTCATGCATGGCTTGACCTAGGAGCTCAGTTTCTCCTAAGCGCTCTGTGAAACCTTCTCCTACACTACATTCAGTCTCAAACTCTGCATGATAGTTCTTGGCAGCTCTGGGCTCCAGTCCCAGCGCACAAGGAGCACGTGCTTTCTTCCCCAGAGGCCCCGCAGAAGGTTCATTTCATCTTTTGATTCTGAATGGATCAAATGTCCATCTCTGAAGCAGTGACTGTAGTCGGAAGGGTGTGGTACGGCTTGGCCAGACCTTTTTAGCATGGATCCCCTTGTATATCCTGTTGCTGTCTTTAGAACCGTGGAACGGCATACCTTAAACACAGGACCTTAAACACAGGATTCCTCAGTTAGGCCGCGTATCCCCAGCTTCGTCTCTTGCTATTCCTTTTTCAGCCCCCAGCATTCCATTGACCGGAATTAATTCCTGTTCCCTAAGAAAGTGGAGCCCTTTTCAGAATTCAAAGCTTGTGTCTGTGTGTGTCCCACTGCCTGTGATGTCGTTTCCTCTCCTGGGAAAAACTCAGTCTCAACATTGAGATTCTGCTAGACCTGAGATGATGAAAGGCTGTCCAAGAAGTGTGGTAGAGAAACACGCATCATGAATGTGGCAGAAGAACATACATCAAATACTAGGCATAACACCCTCCTCAGTGAAAGTCATTGTCGGATGGTTCCCATCTCCTGTCCTGTGGGGGTCCATCCCTCTTTCTCTACACAAGGTAGATCATGTTGGCAGATGCAGGTCACAGTGTCCGGGCCAGACTAATGAGGAGATGGCAGAAGAAGAACCAGGCCAGTTCTGCAGGTAGCCTGGAGAGGGGCATCATGGCAAGTCAGAACAAGTTATTCGTGCACAGGGCTGAATTCAGAAAAGCCTGTCTCATCACAGAGGATGGAAATTCTGGGTGGGAGTGCGGCGCTCAACAGGAGCTAACAAGGGGCAAATCTGAGACAGACTCGGGTAGAATGAGTATCGTCTGAAGGGAGTGTAGAACTGACAAGAAGAGAAAGGATGTGCAGGTACCAAGGTCCAGAGGAAATGGGACCATGAGAGACTATCGCTTCAACTGCTTTCCATCCATGAAGATTCCTGTGCTGTCTTTGTATCCTCTTCGTCTAAGCGGTCTGCACAGCTTATGGTGAAATGTTAGAAGTCGTGTAACATCATAAGGGAGAGATGTAGAATGGAAAGATATGATTGGATAACCTTCTTTATGACTGCAACTCAGAGTTTGAGACTCGGCCCTTAGTGTAGACTTAAGCCATTGTACATCTCACAGAAATGGAAAGAAGTTAATTCCCATAGACTTGCAGAAGATGAGATATTGGTTCTATTTTCCAGTGACTCAATATAGCCAAAATGAGTTTTCAGTGGAGGCCATGTGGCTCTTTATGACCACAAACAGCAAACATATGGCCCGGAAAAGTGCTTTGCCCCTAACAGTTACATTTCGGGTGCACCCAGGACCCAGCGCAGCCACAGCCCTAATTCCTAGACAGCAAGGACGGCTGGTTGTTTGCTTGTCCTTGTAAAATTGAGCATGACAAGCCAGTGAGCGGTGGAGCCGTGCCTGTTGTAAACACATTTAGAATTCAAGAAAAGCTAAGTGTAGATTTGAGACTTTGATTTGTAAAACTCATAACTATTCATTCATTTCTTAACCGTAGTTCGTTAAATTTAACAGTTGTGTGACTCTGAATTCACAGATGACGACCGTAACATATTTGGGGCAATAAATTACTAGCTGCTTTAAGAAATGGGACTGACTTAACAGCGTATCATGGAGTAGTAATAGAAGCACTAAAATCTATCTTCCTACCTCGGAGGGGTTTGTTTTAAAGGTTTAGATTGCCACAATAAACATTCTTTTAATCCTGTGCCACACCAGCCAGTCCACTCGCAGAGGCAATCATTTACTTGTCTTGCAATAAAAAGTAATTTATGATACACACTATCGATTTACATTTATACTTTCTCTTCATGGCAGGGACATAACGCTTCTGGGTTGTTTTAGTGGAAAGTGCTTTGCAATTATCTAATGTCTGAAACCAAAATACTGCCGGTATTTAAAAAATAAATAAAAGTTCTGGATGGGGGAGCAGGGCCTGGAATGGGTCCGAGTTAGAATGTTTAAGTCTGAACTGAAGGATACCCACCTACCCATTTGCTTCTTGCGCCAAATCCCTGATGTGCATTTTTATAACAATACTGCATCTCTTTTTATTTGATTTTCTGTCGGTTTTGAATATTCTTTTCTTTCTCTCTACAAGGCTTTCCTCTCCACAGACAGATCAGCTCACTTGGTCAGCTAAGAACTAAGGGAGTTGTAGGACTCCAGTGAAGAGGCAAAGGCATTATCACAAGCTAACAACCACAACATCTGTTACCACTAGATAAGATAAGAGTTGGCTAGGGCCACTGGGTCTGAACTGATTATTTTCCTAGTAGGAGGGTTAAACGTCTGCTGGTTAACACACTCGGGATCCTGATTGACTTTGGGCATAGTATTTATAGAATTATGTCATCGGCCTTGAAGTGAGAAACTTTTACTTTCAGGGATGCCTCAAATTCAGTTTTACTTTTTTCTGGAAACTGAGATCCTCACAAAGATAGCCTGGCCTCCCTGTTGTCTGCAAACCACAGGATTTTCCTAAGGATCATATCCAGTTGTGTAATGAAGGGCTCTCTGTGGGAAGTCACTTATGTGGCCACAAACTCAAAAGTCCAGGAAATACTGTATTTCTTTATTTCTTAGTTAAAATTGAAGTCTGACTTTGGGATACACCGTATGTTGTTGGGCTGTAAACTGAGCCCTCTGTGGGACTCACCCAACTGTGGTTTTGCTAAGGTTTTGGAAGTCAGGTTGGCCCCCCTAGCCATCAAACATCTGTCCCTATGTTACTCCAGCCTGTGTCATCAGTACATTGATCAGTGGCTTTGGTTTGACACTGGGCACACAAAGACACTGTGTCAAGGCTGTGAGTCCTGGGCTCTGATTTCTCCTAGGTTCTGCCACTTCTTGCAAGTGCCAGGGACTAATGCATAGATTCTAATGCCTGAGGAACCACATACCTCTCTCCTCCTTCTAGCCTAGATAATCTGTTTGTAGCTTTGGAAAACTTTTCCTTTCTCCCCATTTCAATCAGAAGCATGCATATCGACTAGTCTCTTTCTTCTTCCTTTGACCCCGGGGTATCTATTTTTATCCTGGGAAACCCTTCTCTCTTTTTCATGTTTCCTCCTAAGTACCGCCATTTCCTCAATACCCCATTATTCTCATTGGGCCTTTGCTTCCGGAAACAAAAGTCAAGTAGGGACATTTCTATAGGCAGTCTTTGTTTCTTTTCCTGAAAGGGAAGAGAAAATAGAAAATAAAGGGTGAAAATTATAGATTACCACCATGATAAAACTGTCCTAGCAGAAACACATATGCATTCTCAAAGTAAATGCCTGATTAATTCATTTCTGCCCAACAAACCAAACAAAATAAAAAAACACTAGACAAAAGGACCTGCAAATCATATGCACTCAATAATTAGTGAATTTGTCAGTTTTCAAGACGGAAGAGAAACTGAGTTTACTTTAATATGCCAAGGAGGAGAGAGAGAAGAGAGGGTCAGCTTCCCAGAACACCTTTGTTTGAAAGTTTCATGGCACCTCAACTCAACATTCCCAACACAGAATGCCTCAACTTCTATCTAACCTGCGGTGGGTTCCAACTGTCCCAAACATTTGGAATTCCCTCCCTGCTCCTCATTCTTGACCAGCCCACCCAGGCACACAATCAGCAGCTAAGCGAGTGATTACTGCATCAGCTTCAGATGTCTTCCCAGACTCCTTGTTACTACTCTCATCCAACTGGACTTGGGATTTCAGGTTTGATTTCACTCTGCCTGACCCTGCCCATTTGGTCATCTCTAGTCTCTGTTTTTGCTTCTTGCACTTCAACTTCCCTTTTAATACTTGACTCTTCTATCTCTTTAACAAATTGACCATTCATGTCCTATACAATCTTGGAAGAAAACTCCCTCGACAAGTCAGGCTAACTTTCTAAGCTGCCTTCTGCTCGTGGAGGATGAGTCAGAATCCCGGCTTCCAGGCTCTGCTAAGTTCTTCACTTTCCTTCACCTCCTCACATTTAAGTTAACCTCTAAGCCCTCACTGAAGCTATTCTGGACTCTCCTGTACTCCGCAGACACGACCTTGACTTAAGCCCTCATCCACTTTCCCCTGGAATATTCAGACAGCTTGGTCTCCAGTCTCCTGTTTTATGTTCCCCAC
The DNA here is from genome assembly GCA_004024625.1 of Mellivora capensis. Classification (NCBI taxonomy): domain Eukaryota; kingdom Metazoa; phylum Chordata; class Mammalia; order Carnivora; family Mustelidae; genus Mellivora; species Mellivora capensis. The sequence continues at coordinate 27,150 of PISX010013634.1, read as the reverse complement.
ATGGCAGCCAGAATGATTGTTCTAAAATGCAGTGCTGATCATTCCTTTGCTTAAAACCCATCAGCAAATATTTGCAATCCTGGTATCTCATCAGAAAAAGATGCATGAAACATTTCAAATATATTGTTTTTGGCTTCAGCACCAGAGAGGATAACTCAGGGGATCTGGGATAGGGCCATGGTATCAGTGTTGCTGCAAGAGCTCTTAGCCTGGCCCCACCAAGTCCATCTCCGCCTCCCTCTACCCACTATCCTATCCCACTTCCTCCAGGAGAGCTGGAGGGTGCTTCTTACCTTTCTTTATCCTGGGGTCTATTACAGTCTTGATGTTCACTGACATTTGCTGGACTACTGCAGAAGGACAGCAAGTATTATCAAAGAGCATGAGCTGTTTCTTGAGGTCATTAAGGACCCTGGAGCTACTGTTTAAAGAATTCCTTTGCAGTTGTTCACACCATATTCGATGGATTCCTTTTTCTAATTTCATGTTCAGTGCTATTTCTGTAAAGCACTAGACAAAATAATTCCTCACCCTACTTGGTATTTACACCTTTAAAGTATTTATAGGCTGTTTTTATGTCCTCACTTAGTCATCACTTAACTAAGCCGATTGCATTTTGCTTCCACACTATTAATTTAGAAATCCATTCTTTCGGAAGGCAATAACTTTTCCTGAATTATTCCATTCTTCTATGTAGTTCTTAAGTTGTGGTTTTTCTGCTTTGAATAGATTATAAGCCCACTGAGGACAGCAGTTATGAATCACAATTATGACGTTAGCTTCATTGATGTCTCCCATGCTTGATCCAGAACTGGGCACAAAATATAGGGAGAATATGGAAGGGTGGATTTATCAAGACTATTTAGGAACAGTGAGTTCTGATTCCCCTTTCTGCCATCTTTTGTCATGTTAACCCATGTTTAAGATCTTCGTTCCTCCTCTCATTGGATATTTTAGGCATTAGTAGTTCTCTGATTGAACTGTGAATAAGCTTATTCAAGATCCATTAGTCTTTGGTAAGAAAGAAAACCTAGGAGAAAATGGAATACTTTGTATTATTTTTGTCTCTGGGAAAGGATTGATCACATCTTATAAGTTGATGAGAATTTGCCAAAAATCTAAATGATGCTTCTGTCAAGCAGTGCACATTGTCATTCTGGATCTGTATTATAAGAAGTTGTATCTGGGTACAATCCAATGAAATGTACCAAAATGCAATTTCCAAGGCATTCATTCAGCACTGTACCCTTCCTTTGATTCTGTGCATGCTCATGTAGTAACTGGAAAATATTCATTAAGTTTCTATTACTGAGTGAAATAATTCAGGACCCACTTCAATACATTTTTGCTAGTTCATAGACATTCACCCCACCGACAGCCCCCCTCAAGCATCCAGTTCTGTTCTAATCACAGTTGCAAATGGAAAAGAGTCTTTATCAGCAGAGGAGTAACCCTGGAGCCCAGAAACAGAGAAAGCCACCAACACCTAAATTTCAGACAGAGAACATTGTGATGAGTTGTCTGGCATATTATGAAGGACAAAACCCTGTGTCAGTGGAAGAATGCCTGAAGACCTGGCTAGCGTTAGAGAGCTGAGGGACATGGGTGAAACATGGGCATCCAAAGGGACAAGAAAGAAGTGCAGAGAGAAGAGTGTGTTAACGAATATTAAAAACATCGGGGGGGGGGGCGCGCCTGGGTGGCTCAGTGGGTTAAAGCCTCTGCCTTCAGCTCAGGTCATGATCCCAGGGTCCTGGGATCGAGCCCCGCATCGGGCTCTCTGCTCAGCCTCTCTGCCTATTTGTGATCTCTGTCTGTCAAATAAATAAATAAAATCTTTTAAAAATTGTTTAAAAAAATAAAAATAAAAACATCAGGGATAATGAGCCATGGAAATCATAAGCATGTTACAGATGTTGAGATGTAAGCCAATAAGAAGACAGAAAAGGAGATGACATTGAAAAGTGGGAAGCAAATTAGCAGAGCGCTGAGTTAGCAACCCCCGAGCCAGCTGTATGTGCTCATTAGCACAGTTAGTGTAGCTCTGCCATCTGGGGGGGTCATCACTGTGTCTATAGGAGCACCTGAACAAGCTACCTCATCTTCTCGTGGCCAACACCATTTTTGCCTTTATTAGTAGCCATAGCTGCATGGAGGGCAGAGTAAATGATTCATAATCATGAAGAGGACCCAAAGTCCTATCAAGACAAAATGGCTACTTACTTTTCTCTGTTTAGAAAGTCACAGAAAGGGGTGCCTGGATGGCCCAGGTTAAGCCTCTGACTTCAGCTTGGGTCATGATCTCAGGGTCCTGGGATTGCACCTTGCATGGGGCTCTCTGTTCAGCGGGGAACCTGCTTCCCCTGCTCTCTCTGCCTGCCTCTCTGCCTGCTTGTGATCTCTATCAAATAAATAAATAAAATCTTAAAAAAAAAAAAAAGGTCACAAGTGCATATAGTATGTTTTTAAAGATTTCCAATTTAAAAATATTCAGTCTGCACATTTTTTCAGGAGACACCTGCAACCCCAAGTCGCAATAAATGAAGATGAGAGACAGATAAATGCAAGTTAAATTTTGACCAGGTCACACATCATTTCATGGTTCACCCGGCCCCCATGCCTGGGAATACTTGGATTTCATCTCCAGGCCAATCTGAAATTTTTAAGTTTAATTTCCCAGACTATTACATCAAGTATTCCCCTAAAGTAAGAATAAATAATTGGCTCTTTCTCAATATCAGTTAAAGTTGTTCTGTCAGAGGAAGCTATTGATCCAAACTTCTGTGATCTGATCTTGCTGGGGAAACATAACTTCTGAGTTCCGCCTACTCACATGTTTCCCCTTGAGTGACAGCCTTTAGTTTTCTATTTAATTTAATCCTTTTGCATTGATGGTAACATGCCCCTATCCTTTACTTCCCTTGTACAGCCTGTACTGTTTACTTCAGAATGGTAACAGAGTAAGCTTGCATTTACACGAAAGCTCTCCTACTGTTGCCTTTCATGGCAATACATTTATAACAGAACACATTGAGAAGTACCAAAGAATGACGGGTGATAGCATTCATGGCTTAAATGACCATTAATTTCATCCTTTTTCTTCTGCATTCTTTCCTATATTCCTTGGTATCAATGTTGTGGAATATTTAAACTCCGGTTGGTTTTGTTTTGTTTTGTTTTGGTTGCAAAAGATGTTTTAGTCATTCAAGATGAGAGGCAAAAAGGAATTTTAACTGTTGAACCCTTGCAGCTTCTTTAATGAGCCTGGCTGATCTTTAACCCAAGAAATTGGTGGTCCATCTGTTCAAAAGGAGCTTGACTACTGTAATTGTTTGGTTCACATCACAGAAAGCATTTCAGCACACAGCCTCCATCTGGTCACTGCTGCTTGCTAATCTAAAAAGAGACTCGGGGATGTGGGGGAGAGTGACATTTCCAGTTAATAGTAATTATATTTAAAAGCTCTCAGCTTCTTTTCATGTTTCCTCCTCCTTCTTGATGCTTCCATCTCCCACAGAGGACCCCTGGAAAATGAGGTTGTAAGAAAGAAGTTCTACATTTCCTCATTTAGGCAAACTTGGTTTTGTTTTTGGTTCTTTGTTACCCCTCCTACTCAGTTGTTGTGGGTTCCAGCCCTACTTCTTTGATTTTCTGAGGTACATTGCCCATATCTGAAGCCCGTGTAATAGAACAGGGTGTTCTAACTAAGTGTGCACCTGAATCATCACCCAGCATCTCTAGCTGTTCTGTCATATCTTCATGGTTGATAAAGGTTGTGCATGTAAATCTATGATGTATCTGTCAGCTTTGACTAATGTGGATAAAATGGTTGGGTCCCCTGCTTCATGGATTTAATTACTTTGAAACTCAGTCATATGTAGATGGATTATAATAAATGATGCACCTTTTGCTAACCTAAATCAAGACAGCACTCTCAAAATGTGATATATATTTACAGTGGAATACTATTCTGCCTTGAAAAAGACATCTACTGTTGACAAAACCATGGATGAACCTGGAAGACATTGTGCTAAATGAAATAAACCAACACAGAAGACAAATACTGCATGATCTCCCTTACACATGGAATCTAAAATAGACTCTGAGAAGCAGAGAGTAGAGTGACGGTTGCCAGGGGCTAAGGGGTGGAGGAAATGGAGAGGTATTGGTTAAAGAGGATAAAGTTTCATTTCCGCAAGAAGAATAAGTCCTGGAGATCTAATGTACAACATGGTGACTATAGTTAACAATACTGTATTATGTACTTGAAATTGCCAAGAAGGTAGATCTTAAGTTCTTAACACACACACACACACACACACACACACACACAAGCAAGGAAAGAAAATGGTAGCTATGTGATGGGTATGTTAATTAGTTTAATTGTGTAGATCATGTCATGGCATATACATACATCAAAACATCAAGTCGTACACCTTAAATATATACAATTTACATTTGTCAATTATACCTCAATAACACTGAACAAGAAGTACAGCACGTTCTTTCCCTGTTGGTTTCTACTGCAAATGGATGAGGGGAGTTGAAGAGACTTATCTAGAATAATCTATGCACAGTCTTGCCTATAAACAGGTAATATCTCTAGACTCCTTACCACCAAGGTCTTCCTTTGAGTAGGTAAAGGTTACTCTGAAGCCAGAGGCAGTTTTAGTCATTGTCAAAGCAGCTCAACAAATGGTCAGTCATAGTGAATAGCAATCAAAGCAGGGTTTCTTCTGCAAGAAATCATCTTCTGAGCCCTGCTAACGAAAATAAAACTGAATGCTTGGTTTCGGTTCAGTGGTAATTAGTGATGAATTCTGCCACAAAGACCTTACTTACCATGCACTATTATATTAATTAAGCCTTGAAGTGCCCAAGCTGTGATCACCACTGCATAATGAATGTTAAATTTTAAAACAAAAATAGCCCTTTCTACCCCACAAAGGCTTTGCAAATCTGAACAGTGTGACGGCTAAAGGGGAGCTTGAGAGAAATGTGTTCTTAGATCAAAGCTCAGGAAGCTTCACTGTGTAAGGTTCCAAGATGCTAAAAATACACTGACACCTAGGAATGAGTGTCGCCCTACCACACAGAGCTGAGTTACGAAAGCTGGAGCCCAGTTTAGAAGATTGTCTTTCAGGTGTCCTCTGTGGCCATGAATATTTGTCTTTGAACACAAAACCCTACTTATACCAGGAATTGGAAGAAAGCATCAACGCATTTTCAAATGCCATCTAAAAGGTGTCTCAGAATAAAATGTTTTCGAGACCTCATCATCCACTCCACATTGGAGCCATCCTCTGCACAGGGCAGATGTTTTGTCATTTCTTTCTTTATCACAAAGGCATTGGAGGGAGCTTTGTATCCCTCATATCCTGATTCTGTCATTTGTTATTTTTGTGATTTTGAGCAACTTCCAGATCATGGATATAGAGTAAGCAATGTGGATCGATAAAGAACAGTGAGAGTGGGTGTGTTAGGCATGTAATGGCCCCCAAAGAAGTCCACAGTCTAATCTTCAGAATCTCTGGATGTGTTGTTAGTTGACATGGTGGAAGGAACTTTGCAAGGCTGATTAAATTAAGGACCTTGAAATGGAGAGATTCTCCTGGAGCATCCAACTGGGCTTATTCTAATTGCATAGATCTTCAACATCAGAGAACCTGCTCCAACGTAGGTCAGAGTCAGAGAGGGTTGTGCCAGTGGAAGAATGACCAGAGAGGTGCAACATTTCTGACTTTGTTGGTGGAGGAAATGGGCTATGAGCTGAGAAGTTCAGGTGGCCTGTACCAGCTGGAAACAAGGAAAAGGAATCTCCCTTAGAGCCTCCGAAAAGGAAGGTAGTAGCTTTGCCAACACCTTGACTTGAGCCCAGTGAGATTGGAATCAGACTTCTGACCTACAGAACTGTAAGATTATAAATTTGTATTGCTTTAAACTGCTGAGGTCATGATAATTTGTTATGGCATCAATAGAAAACTAAGAGTAGGTATTCCTGGTGGAGAGAATGGAATATCCAAAGCCAGAGTCAATTTGACCACTTAATAAAGCCTACATTTGTCAGGTGCCTACTATTAACTTGCAAGGTTCTTTTCTACAAAATCAAGGAGATGCTACTGGTTGTGACCTATATAAAAACAACTCTACTAGGCAGAATACAGGAAGTATCCTCAAGACACAAGCTAAGCAAGGAAAAAGTCTGCCTCTAGTTTGGGGCATAACTTAATTTTTGAATGCCAGCTTCAAAGAAGGAGTAGAAGGTTTCCAGGCAGGGATGGGTTGAAGGGTATATTGAGGTAGAGGCATACAGAAGTCCATAGGCCAAGAGATTCAGGTCAAGAAAGAGAATAATCTAGTCAGATCAGGTTGGCCTGGAGATAAAATCAGTGGTTCTCAAATGTTGGTTCATGATGAAATCTGTACCAGTGCTTTCTCGGAAAGGAGGAAAAAAGGGACAATGTAGTGAGTTCTTTTATAAAGCTAAATTTGTTCCATTTAAATTCTTTTCTTTTACTGAGATTATGTTCCTTTCTATCTTTTTGGTATTAAAACTTCCTTTAACAAAAAGATGGTGGGTGGTTGTTACTATTACTGTAGTCAAAATGCTTTTACCTGGAAAAAGTTGGCAAGCCTACACGGTTTTTTTTTTTTTATGAGGGTGTGCTGGAGTGGGGAGGGGTCCCTGATCAACAAAATGTATAAGTCTGGCAGCCATCCTTTGTTAAAGGATGAATTGAGGGTCATAGGAGATAACGAGATTCTGCTGGAGAGTTGGTGGGGCTGGATTTATGCAATGTTGACTGCCATACTAAGAGTCTGGGCTTTACTTTCTTGGTAACAGAGAGCTGATGAGTATATCATTCTGTGACAGTCATTGCTGTGTTCTAGGCATTATTTAAGGTGTAGGGAAATTACATTGTGTGAGATGGGAATGAGATTGTAACATACCTTACCTGGCTAGAGTGGTAGTCCATGGAGAAAAGCAATCAAGAAGCTATATTTTTGAAGATAAGAGGTGGGATTGAGATGGTAGTTGGCAAAGGAACAGAACATTCTAGAGCAATGTTTCTAAACCATAGCTGATTTTCCTTCCAGGTTACAGGGATGTTTGGCAATGTGTGGAGACACTTTTGATTGTCATCACTGGGGTCAGGGTACTAGGGGCATCTAGAAGGTAGAGGCCATTCCATGATGTATAGGACACCTCCCCCCCACCAAAAAGGATTATCAGGCCCCAAGTGTCAGTAGCACCAGGGCTGAGAAACACTGCTCTATGGGAAGTTAGTTTCAATGTGATAAAATAACAGGGAACTGCTGTGCATTCTGGGGGTAGGGTATGACAAGATCAATATGGTGTTTGAGGAAGGAAAGAAATGAAAATTTAGTGATGACTCTGTGTACATCCTGTTTTACCATCATAGTGATCCTGGGTGCTAGTTATTATTCTTTCCCTCCTATAAATGAGGAAACCCATGGCTAGGGAGGGTTGTGATCATCTTGCAGTCAGTTTAATGACCAAGATCAGATTTGAACTGCACCTATCCAGCATCATCACTCACCAAGACCAGTCCATTATTGATTATTCCATTTCTGTCTATCCTCATGGCCACTATCTTACTTCAAAGCGGCCATTGTTTGCTGGGTTACTGAATGCAGCAAACCTCCAACCAGCCTTCCTCTCTTCCCTCCTCCTGACTACAGTCAGAGGGACCTTTCTCAAGAGTGCTTCTGACCGGATCACTTTGCTGAAAACCCTGTATGAGGAGGCACTGGCAGTCTCTCTGCTTCACTATGCTTGTGCTTGTTTCCCTCCTATCCACATCCTTTCCACAGTACACACACACACACACACACACACACACACACACACACACACATACACCCTACTCTCTGGGAGCTCCTTCTCCAGTTCCTTCAGAACATACTTTCAGAGGGAGAGCTACTCTGGTCCGCAGGGGTGAAGTAGGTGTTCTCAAGATTCCTGTGCATATGCCATCATTGCCTTGGCCACACTCTTTGTCACTGGCGGACCTGTGTGTCTCTTCCACTAACCTGTAAACAACCTGAGAGTAAGGATGGTATAATTCCAACAGAGGTCCCCAGCACTAGACACATAGCAGGCACCTAATGGTAGGTGCTGAGTGAATCACCTCCATCATCACTATGTTTGAATAGTGAGTTGGGCTCAGTATCCTCCACAGAGAACAACCAGACAAAAATAATGTTTTCTCCCCCTAGACACAAGGCATTAAGGATATTGAATAAGGTCTGACCAGGTGGAAGGAAAGGAAGGACGTGGCGTACACAAAGGAGACAAGTCTGGGGGAACTTGTAGACAGTTGGGCAGTGTGGGAGGATAGAGAGAGAGAACTGCAAAGGAAGGATTCTGAAGTGAACAAGTGTGTAGGACTGGGATGCTCACGTTGTCATAAGTGATAATGTAGAAGTGTGCTTCCCTATTGCAAATTCTCAGCAAATGTTGAGTATATAAACTTGAGTGTTTTTTATTAAATCTGTGAACCATCTAAATAAAGCCTTAGATAGTATTTAAAACTGTAGGAATAAATGAGATCCCTGAGGGAGAATGCCTAGCCAAGGGAGAAAGGGAGTCTGAGATAAAACCCAGGGAACTACCAAAAAGTATAGGATGCTGGGAAGGAGATGAAAAAGCAGATACCAAAATTAAGAGAAAACCAGAAGAGTGAAGTATGCCAATGAGAGCCAGGAGAGGAGAGTATTTGGGGGGAAAAAGCAGTCATCTCAGAACAGTGCTGCTAAGAGACAGGCACAGGTAGGAGTGGCCATTTTCCAGAACTTTCCTCCCTGGCAACAGAAGTCCAGGAGTGATAGCAGATACTGAGAGAAGCTCAGACAACTGCTAAAGGCGGAGGCAGCTTGGGTTTTTGAGGCTCCCCCTCATTCTAGAACCTGGTCATGGAGACCTGGCCTAGAATTATTCTTCTTTGTATGACTTTGTTTTCCTTCACAAGATAAGGCAGTTTAACTAATGAAGATGAAACCCTCCACTTGTCTGAGTGGTCTTAAGGAGCCAGTGCATGTCTTATTCAATAAACATAATGGATGAGCCAGTGAGGAGTGGCCCCATGTTCTGATGCACAGAAGCAGGTGTGGGGACTGCCGTTAAGAAACCTGAGACCTTTGGTTATAGACCTGGGCTGCTTTTTGAGACAGGAAATGTGTCCTATGCAGAACATACCCTGACACCCAGTTCTGTTGCTCCACCACCAAAATGGAATCTCAGCCAAGACAAGGACATGGTCTTCAGTAAGGCATTGCCCTTGTCTTCTCTGCAGGCACACCCATCCTAGGTGGGAGGTGGCTGTGTCCACCCTGTGCTTGGTGAACTGGGGTCATCTTTGATGCTGCTGGCTTTTTCATCAACATTCCTCAGGGCAAGCGCTCCTTAAGAATACCTACTATTAGGACATTTCCGCTCATTCAACCCACAGAAGTGGGTGAGGAGGAACAGAATTATCTGATTTTAATTTTTCTATCTAATCTAGGTGCCATTCAGAGCAAATGGGAATAATTACAACATTATAATTCAAATGCCCACGGTCATAAAACATCACTAATAACTGGAATTGCAGTCCCTTTCCAGTGAATTTTAAGATCCCATTTTTAGAGAAATGAAAATAACTCCAACAAATTCACATTTATAGGTTTTTTGGGGAAATTTGTGTGACTCCAAGGTTATCTCAGGATACAAGCTAACCATGTATACAAGTCACTTTATGTAGCTAGTGGTGATTAGGCAAGCAACCACAAGATTATAATTTGCCTTCACAAAGACAAAAATTTGGAGCATTATAGGTCAGATGCATTTTGATGGGACATCTGTTGTCTTCTCCCTCAGAAATATAACATTTTCTTTTCCCATTAACCCCAAGCCCTGAAGTCATTTCTCTCTCAGCTCTTTCTAGGACAAGCAGGAGTTTTAGCTGAGAAGTGGTGGGTGAGGGCAATTCAGCCTCAGTGACAGGGGTTCTCGAAAAAGACAAAAATAGCACACCCCACATGTCATTTCCTCTCCAATCCACCCTTCATACTCTGTTTATCTGCATACATGATTTCTGAAGAAAAGAGGTGTGTTTTCACGTGCTAAGTGAGAAGTGATTTGGGGAAAAGGAATATGCAATTGTGGAATTCTTTGAAATGACACATCCTCTTCCTGCCCCTTACCAGAAGAGGAGCTGTTATCACAAAGCAGGCTCAGGAGAAACACAGAAGTATGGAGAGGAGAAGGGAGTTGAGGGAAATTGGAAGGGGAGATGAACCATGAGAGACTATGGACTCTGAAAAACAACCTGAGGGTTTTGAAGGGGCGGGGGGTGGGAGGTTGGGGGAGCCAGGTGGTGGGTATAGTGGAGGGCATGCATTGCATGGGGCACTGGGTGTGGTGTAAAACTATGAATTCTGTTACGCTGAAAAGGAATTTTTAAAAAAAGGTATCTGGCTTAATTGAGGAAACATCATTTAAGTCTTAGGCTTAAGATTTCTGGACAAGGTACCTTACACAAAACCTGAGAGTGTGTCCATTGAAGTTTATACCAAAATGGATGGTGCCTCGTCTGAACTTGAATTCAAGCCTCTGTGCCCACCCCCTCCCCAAGTTCGCAAATCATCATTACCTTTGAAGGTCGTCCAATTTATTCCTTTTTTTAGGACCAAATGAATAAGAAACTCATCCCACTTACATTCCTGTCAAAAATATGTGCTTCTCCCCCATTTTTATCCTCATCTTTCTGTAGCTTTGTTATTTGTTGCTGAAGATCGACTACCACATAAGTCTCCCTGAATGGTTATCAGCCCAGCACAGCTCTGGGCTTTTTACCTCTGAATGGCCTGTTCCTAGCCTCCTTTCTGTTTTGTTTTGTTTTTTTTTTCTTAAAGATTTTATTTACTTAGAGAGAGAGAGAGAGAGAGCGTGGGTGTGTGTGTGTGTGTGTGAGAGAGAGAGAGAGAGAAAGAACAGGGGGAGTGGGAGTGGGAGAGGGAGAAGCAGTCTCCCTGCTGAGCAGGGAGCCTGATGCAGGGCTCAATCCCAGGGGGATCATGACCTGAGCCAAAGGCAGACTCTTAATGGGCTGAGACACCCAGGCACCCCTCTCTTCTCTATTTTTAACCCTTGCAAATTCCTCTCACACCCTAGATTCTCATGCTCCTCTAGTATTTGATCATTTGGGAAATGATCAAATCTTGTTACCACTCAACCCACCTGCATCTTTGCCTGCTGGCTTTGAGTATGGGTGTGAAGGCTTTCCTTAGGGTGATCTTGATCTGGTTGGCTCTGATAGAATACTGTATGACCCGCCACTTCCCCTGCAATTGTAGGGATGGCCCCACGAGATGCTCCTGTGCCAAGGGGACTCTGTTTAGCCACTCCTTCCACCAGTGGCTCCTTCCTCTCACCCTTTGAAGGGTTGGAGTTTGGTGCTTCAGCAAACTGAGAAAGTCTGAGCACAAGGAAATGACTCCGTCAATCTTCCTGGGTCAGCCTCCTGCCTCCACCAGGCGTGTTTCCAAGGGGGCATTGCAAACCAAAACGTGCACAACAGCCAAGCGCCTCTCTTCCACAGGGAACAGGCAGGCATTTTCCTTTCTTCCTCCACCTGTGTGAAAATCTTCAGACATTAACATTCGGAGGATTGTTGGCCCACTGTGAGCTAAAAATCTTACAAAGCATAGTATGTGCACACACACACACGCGCGCGCACACACACACACACACACACAAATTACACAGGAGAAAATTTTGACCCGGTATTACCAAACTAAATTTTTGTTTCAGAGGCTGGTTCTGGTATGTTGAGGTTTATTTTGTGATGACATAAATGTTTTAACTAACTTTCTGAACCAGAATGTGCTTAATGGGTCTTTAGTGGGTGGATGCTGTTTGCAGCCTGACTTTGAAAGAAATATCCCAGGGAAAGAACCGTGGAATTTGATTTAACACCTCATTTGTAGTTTGTATATAATTGTATATTTCTAGTGGAAATACATGAATCTACAACAAAATATTTAATTTAGCACCTTTGGATCAGTAAACTAATTTATCTTTGAAATTCCCTTGATATGTAGCCAAGGCTGATTGCCAACTATTCTTATTCACACATTGTATATGTGAAGATTCATGAGGCACTAGATAATGTAATGGGGGGGGGGGCAAAGACACACAGAAATGTTAAGTAGTGAAACTAGTAATTGAGTCCTTCACTGTAATGTGACAGTGTAGGTTTCTTTCATTGTAGTACAAATTGTTACTATAGCCAATGTTCTTACTACCACATTGAATTAAAGATTCACTGTAGCTATAGAGGATCATGTAGAGAATTCATCACCTATAGTAAATTCTTGGGTCCTCCAAGGCCACACAAATGAGTGAAAAACATTCTTGCTTTGGGTTTGGAGGTCCTGGCTTCAGGTTCTGCCTCCATGGTCTGTCTGCTCTGAGAAACGTAACCTTGGTCATTACTCTGAATCTCAGTTTTCTCCTCTGTAAAATGATAGTAATAGACTTATCAAACTCAACACCCAAAGAACAAATAATCCAATCAAGAAATGGGCAGAGGACATGAACAGACATTTCTGCAAAGAAGACATCCAGATGGCCAACAGACACATGAAAAAGTGCTCCACATCACTCAGCATCAGGGAAATACAAATCAAAACCACAATGAGGTATCACCTCACACCAGTCAGAATGGCTAAAATTAACAAGTCAGGAAATGACAGATGCTGGCGAGGATGCGGAGAAAGGGGAACCCTCCTACACTGTTGGTGGGAATGCAACCACTCTGGAAAACAGCATGGAGCTTCCTCAAAAAGTTGAAAATAGAACTACCCTATGACCCAGCAATTGCACTACTGGGTATTTACCCTAAAGATACAAACGTAGTGATCCAAAGGGGCACTTGCACCTGAATGTTTATAGCAGCAATGTCTACAATAGCCAAGCTATGGAAAGAACCTAGATGTTCCGACGGATGAATGGATAAAGAAGATGTGGTATATATACACAATGGAATACTATGCAGCCATCAAAAGAAATGAAATCTTGCCATTTGCAACGACGTGGATGGAACTAGAGGGTATCATGCTTAGTGAAATAAGGCAATCAGAGAAAGACAACTATCATATATCCCTGATATGAGGAAGTGGAGATGCAACATGGGGGGTTAGGGGGGTAGGAAAAGAAGAAAAGAAACAAGATGGGAATTGGAGGGAGACAAACCATAAGTGACTCTTAATCTCACAAAACAAACTGAGGGTTGCTGGGGGGAGGGGGCTTGGTAAAGGGGGGTGGGTTAATGGACATTGAGGAGGGTATGTGCTATGGTTAGTGCTGTGAAGTGTGTAAACCTGGCGATTCACAGACATGTACCCCTGGGGATAAAAATACTTTATATGTTTATAAAAAATAAAAAAATTTATAAAAAAATCTGTACTTAACTCACCGTGTTGTTAGGAGGAGTAAAGGAGAAAATGTGAGGTGTCTGGTGTACACGTTAACAAGAACTCAGCAAATGGTGGCCTTAAGTAAGTATAATTAATGCCAGTTAATTTCCCTTTCTTGTAGGTGGAACTACTGTATTCACCTGTCGGGGTGGATGGTTGCGTTGGTTACTTCAATTGGGGGTCCTGCAGTTCTTTGCCAGTAGCGTATTCCAGGAGCTCTTGAGTGGCTCAGTTGGTTAACTGCCTTCAGCTCAGGTCTTGATCTCAGGGTTCTAGGATTGAGCCCCACATCAGGCTCCCTGCTGAGTCAGGGCAACCCTGTTCCTCCCTCTCCCTCTCTCCCTCCCACCTCCACGGGTGCGCACGCGCTCATTCGCTCTCGCTCTCTGTCTCTCAAATAAATAAATAAAATCCCTTAAAAATAAGCATATTCCAGGGGTTTGAATCTAGGCTTGGGAGTATGAGAATTAGAATAGGTATCTGGGGTGATCCTTCAAAGTTGCTTCTTGAATATAAGCAGTTTATTTTCCTACATATATTAGTCATGATTCCTGATGATGGTGAGAGTAGACGGGATTCTGCAGCTGTCTGGGGGCCATGTATGTGGATATACTTCCCAGATTTAGGAAACTTCCAGAGAACACATTGACCTACCAGTTCACTGGCCTTTTTCATAGCATAGGACAAGAAGGAAAGTAAGATTTTCACCCTTCCAAGTTCCAGGAGCCAGGAAAGCATGCAGAAAGAATATGTGGGCCATTCCTTTTCACTTTTCATTTATATCAAATGCATTTGATGAAAATTAATATAACAACCAGCTAGACTTACGGAATTTTAGAAAAGAATCTTTGCTCTCATGGCAAACATTAGCAAATATTAATTAAATCCCAGCTATTCCTAGTCTGGAAAAAATAATGTAACATGATTTTTCAGAAATACAAAGTGCATTCAAGCAACTATGACAATATACACAATTAAATAATTATTACTTAAAGTTTAAAGCTTACTGCATTTTTAGAGTGTTAGTTTATTTGAGTATCTTCATCCCATGTTTAAGTTAAATCCGAACCAGATGTTTGATACTAATATTCTTTTAACCATAAAATTCTTTTTCCAATAATTAATGATGTTTTCCTCTCAGTCTTGATTTTTTGTTGTTATTTTATTTAAACACTGTTTTCCAGTTGCGTGTGTGTATAAACACGTAAATAAATGAACACATAAATTTCAACAAAATGGAAGAGAAGAAAAGGAGCAAATGGAGAGCGCCAGTAAATATAAACATGTATAATCTACATATAGACCCAAGCTGCTTAAAAAAAAAAAAATTCAAAACTGATGATTTTTTAAAATTAAGCATCTATTTGTAACTGTTGGAGAGGACTCCCTATTTAAGTGCCCCAGAAGGAATCCCTGCCAAGGAGAGACATGGCTTGGCTAAGCTCAGACTGGTTAGCCATCCAGAGAAGTGGAGGAAGAATGAGGTCCCCACCCCTTTTCTGTGTCTTCCCTGTGAGAGAGAGACAAAACAGCCATTGGTTCTCTACCAATCAGCACACAAGTATGACCAGCTGACTGTGAGCCAGCCCAGGGAGGGCTTGAGAAGGCAGGCATTGATTTTGCCTTTTAGGACCCTGCAGTCTGGCTGCCTACACAAAACAACTAGATGGTAGCTCAGTACATTTATTTTAAGATTTTGATAGAGTTGGGCAGTCCTTAGGGGATTCTCAGAGCAGAATTTTAGAGTCAGGAAATAGTAAGAAGAACTGAAGTTTACATAACTTTACATAACTTTAAAGGATCCTATAGTTGGTCTGGTGGAAAAAAGAGACCTCTATAAGCTGAAATGTAAGTTAATAAGATCTCTGCAGGGAATAATGGGGGACCTGGTACATCGGTAGAGAAAAGAGTAAATAATAAAGAGGATTTTTAAAGTGATGGGAAAGTTCAGACTTGATGCAGTAATCAGGTGAGCCTGCTGAAGATTCTGGATTAGGATGATATCTATCTATATCTATCTACCTATCTATATATATAATGGAAATTTTTTATTATATAAATATGTAAATCACATAACCCTTGCCACAACCCTATAAAGTGGATGTTGCTAATCTCCATTGAACAGATACTGTCATTCAAGCACTGAGAGGTTAAGGAAATCAACATGGGTTCACAGCCAACCTGTGATGGAGTTAGGATTTGAACCCAGGTAGCAGTTCTAGACATTACTTTCAACTGTTACCTTATAATGCTCTTGAAGTGAAGTGCTGGAAGAACATTATGTGATTTTTCTGTCATTGAGCTCAGCTTAGTGTAAGGGAAGAAGAAAGAAATTGGTCCAGAAGACTTGAAGAGTCTTGATAAATGCAAATGAAGTCTCAGTCTTCTGTCATGTAAAATAGTATAAAATGAATGTGGAACTGTTTTTAACATTCTTTAATGCCAGACACATGTAACTATCATTGCTTGCCACAGATAGTCAAAATTGATTAAAAGTGGGCTAGTGGAATCACTCACTACCTTAGTACTTTTTCAAGGTACACTTTCCAACATCACACACATAAAAACACATGCACACACACATGTACCTACATATGCAATACACATTTTGTATATACTATCTCTACCCAAATGTGTGTTAGGGTGGTAGGAAATCACAAAGGACATTGCTGCCAGGGTTTTGCTTTTATAATTGGCAGATAATGAGGAGTAAGAGATCAATTACAAATAAAAATTATAATCTGAGGATGTCTTCATACAGTGGGGAAAATTTGCTTAAATTCTATATTTCTATGTTTATCTGGAGACCTGGATTATTTATAATGCAACTTATTACGTACCGGGCACTGTGCAAGGTGGGCACTGCCTTCCTGGAATTTATAGCCCAGGGGTGGACAGAGAGATATTTACCAAGAAATATCCTAAAAAATTCAGTGGAGGCCAAAGGGAAGAGACAATCACTTTTGCCCTGCGGAGAGGAAGAGAAGATGGTGCGGGGCTGTCAGATGGAGCTGTGGTAGAGAAGATCTGCAAACAACGTGGGAAAGAACAATCTGTCCAAAGGCACGCAGTTACATCACGGGTCATTTGAAGGACAACAGGATGAGTGGGAGGAATATAGTGTAAGAGACAGCTGGAAATGTAGTTTTTGGCCAGAAAACCAAATGCCTTGATTGCATGGCAAAGGATTTTTGGACTTTCTCCCATTGGCCATGAGAAGTCATTGGGTTTTAAACAACAAACTATCTCAGTCACCTATGTATCTTAGGAAGGTCACGTTGACCTCTGCTCTCACAAAGCAGCAAGATTACCAGCTCTATTGAACCTGTGAAAATGATTTAAGTTTCTTAGAGAAAGATTGGGTAGAGGAACATGGCATTGTTTTCATGGTTTTTTTAAACAGTGAAAAATTATTCCAGATTTCTCTTTAAAGCTATTTGTATAAGAAGTTATATTTATCCTTGATACCTTTTTTCAGTCACACACTTCATAAAAAGAATGAAATCCCTTCAAAAAATGTTCTTATCTTCCAAACAGTATGAAAGCCTCTCAAAATTTTCCAGAGCTCTCCCAGCTCTCTCTCACCAGGTTATATTTAGCTCAGCTAGACCTTGACCTTTTGAATAGACTTCACAACACGATGCACTGATCAGAACATTTCTTAATAGACTTGAATGAGGACTTAGGAGACCCAACCCCAGCCTTGTCCACACACACATAGTAACACACACACATACACACAAGCACACACTCATTCGTGTTTTAGAGTATTTTGGAAAACAACTATCAAGTTGGTCCAGGGGAAGACAAAAGTGTAATTTTGCTACTGATAAAGGTTTTCAATAGACTTTATTTCTTTGAGCTTAGGGAAGCCATAGAGTTGCATGTCTTCCTTTCTTAGGAAATTTTTCTTTCTGTTTGAATAATGTTGGTATGTTTTCAGTTGCTATAAATCTTAACTTGAATGTGTCTCCCTTGGTTTCTCTTTCTCAGGTAGGGTTTGGTTTGCAGGCAGGAGCTGTATGCAAAGATTGACCTGCAGGAGTGCAGTGTTTTTCCTGGGAACGTGAACCCTCATTCTCTCCACAGCACCTATCCCCTAGCCTTACTGGCCTTGTTCCTATGGATTGATTTTGCCCAGGAAGACGTCTTGTCATGGTATCAAGGTATTTTACTGCAGAATCAAGTTTGTTCACAAATGCCTCCACTATATTATTTATTATTGTAGTATTAACAGTAATACTAGTTATAGGGTGGATGACAAAGTGGGAAACCAAGCATGTTCTCCTGGTCCTTTGGCAACATAACTACTCAAAAATTAACCTAAACTTTGCAATCCTACTTAAAATAAAGGTATTGGTGATTGTCAGAAATAAAAATAGAGGAAAACTAAATAAGCAGGGGGAAATATTGGTTAGTTCTCCCAAGGAACAGTGTGAGAACAGGAAGAAAGACTACTTTTGAAGCACATCCATCTCCAAGAGAAGTTTCTTTCTTTATAGCAACTTTGCCAGCTATTCATTTGTGCATTTCATGGTGTGCCGTGCTCATCAGCCACCTTCTCCTCTCTAGGACTCTCAGTGTCATGGCCGGTCCCCTCCTGCCTGCTTCTGTGGAGGACTACCTCAAGCCTTGTTGACCTTTATTCAGGAAGTTGTTGTATGTGGAGATCAAGGGGGTGGTCTCTGCCACTGGCTTGGCTGGGTTTGAATCCCAGCTCTACTACTTATTAACAACATACCTTAGGCAAGTTACTTAACCTCCTTGTGCCTCTAGTTTCCTAGTATGTAAAACCCTGCCTAGGTAGGCCACAGGGCTTAAAGTAGTCTACAGCAACATGAGAAGAGGTATCAGACAGCAATGAAATGAGCAAGACATGAACTAAGTAATCAGGATAAGGGGAATAAAAACACTGGCAAAACCATGGCTCAACAGCCAGGTTCAAACAGAGATCAGCACCACGGACAGCTCCATAGAAACCAGGCATTAGCCTTTCCTATGAGGAACTGTTCGTTTTCTGACTTCATGCTATGGCAATTTCCTCCTAATTGATGAGGCCTCAGTGGATTTTAAAGGTGTCACCCTGTCCATGGTTGGGCTATTTGACATCTTCTAACCTGATTGAGATACCACTGAGAGTTCTGTGAGGGAAATTTAAGTTTCCTAGAGGTAGAGTAGGAATTGGAAGGCATCTCTTTCTCCCCTTAGAAAAATTATCTTTGGAACTCACTGTTGCTTTTTAGTTAAGCAACAAAGGTCTGAATTAGGGTTGGAGCCTTAAAAGGAACAAATTCAGTTTTTTGCCATTTCTAATAAGGTGCATATGTTACCTATAATTAATCTATGCTATGAAATTTATATATTGGAGATTTTATAATTGAAATATCTTTAAGTGTGGCAGGCTTTTAAGTTTGCTGATTGTAATCTAATGAATCCAATGAAGAAAATTGCTCTCTCCTAATTTTCTTTTATTAATCTAGATTTTTAATCATCTGGAAATATAAAGTAGGAATTGAGCTCATGGGTACAGATCCTGGTTCTACCTCTTATTAGCTGTGTGACTGGGCATGCTACTTAAACTTTTTTATGTTTTGGTTTTCCCTCTTTAAATGAGGATAAGAGTGGTTTGCATGTTATTTTGATGATCGGGTAGGTTAAGTATCCATAAATATCCACTTAGACTGCTGCCTCTTTACATATTAATCTGCATTATGATTATGGCTATTTATATATTAGATTTCTTAATTGTAAGGTACCCTTCCATACCTTCAGCTCAGTGTGCGGCTTTTTACCATGTTATTTTGATCCTGGATCTAAAATGAGAATCCAGGTCTTGTTTTATAGATGTTTTACAATATCCTTGCCCAAAGAAACAACATTTCACATTCTTAGAGTTCACACCTTTTGAACGGGAGCCAGAGTTTGGCCTTCAGATTAATAACTCAGGGCAGAAGGCAGCCCATAGAATCTGTACTGTAAGACACAAAAAATATGCTCTCCTCTGCTGCTTTGCCACCTTTCTGTCTATTTTGATAATCTGTAAAGGAGCCAGCATCCTCCACCTAGATAGACTTGGGCGCTCCCCCCCTATTTTTTTGTTTCTAATGTGAGGGAAAGGAATGACTTGAGACCACTTGCTACTTCTCTCGCCTCTGAGCACCTTCCAGAAAATTTTTAACCCTAACTGTCCTGGTCGAATATGAAACTGCCACTAGGCCCAATACACTTGGAAATATGAACCTAAAATGCAAGTGGCTTAAAGTCACCTTTTTCCCTGTTCTTTTTTCAGCAGAACTTCTCTTTTGCTGTGCCTTACTGCTCTGCCTCACACTCTTCACAACTCTTAAGGCAATTTACAAATTAAAACTACAGAATATTGAGATAATTTCATACTCTACAAATTAGCGACTCTTTTCTGTTACCATACTAACATCCAGTTGTTATTGACATTTCATGCTGAGACATAAACACTGGAACTTTATTAGTCCAGGCCTGAAGGAATCTCTCATTCCCAGTAAGTAATGTCTGGCCAGACTAGAGGCTCAGCTGTTGACTCTATGAATGTGAAATTATGGATTATGGGTTCATTCTGATTTATTCTGTCTCCCAGTATTTGCTCAAGATGTCTCTGACCCAAAGTCCTTTCCATATGATACTTGAGATTCTTCATGATGTGACTATTTCTGGCTTATGACAGTTCATCAGTAAGGAATCTCTGATTGGGCAGCAGCATGTGTGTCCCAGGGACACACCAAATCTACAGCTACATATGGAATGATTCCCTGTGAAAGAACCTGAAAACTAGTTGAACTGCTCCTTCACAACAAAAAAATTAAAGGACCACATTGAGAAGGTAGGAGAGGCAGGAACAATCTTACTAAAAACCCCACACAAGCATGGTGACCCACAATAGGGAGGGATCTCACAAGTCCAGAGTCTCCCCCAAAGGAGCAAGTGCTTTATGCCTATATCAGACACCCCAGCCCCTGGGACCTGCACTGGAGAGATGTGCCCCCAAAATATCTGGCTTAGAAAGCCAAAAGGGCTTACCTCCAAGGGACCCAGAGGGCTGTAGGGAACTGAGATAGTCCTTTTAAAGGACTCACATGCTGTCTCACTCATTCTGGGAATCAGAACAAAAGCAGTAGTTTGGAAAGTACCTAGATTATATTTGAAGGAGATTTATTTGCTAATCTCTTTTTTTAAGATTTTATTTATTTATTTGACAGAGATCACAAGTAAGCAGAGAGAGAGGAAGGGAAGCAGGCTCCCTGCTGAGCAGAGAGCCAGATGTGGGGCTCGATCCCAGGATCCTGGGATCATGACCTGAGCCGAAGGCAGAGCCTTTAACCCACTGAGCCACCCAGGTGCCCCTTATTTGCTAATCTTAAAGCTTCTGCTGGAGGGGCAGGAAACAGTTGGAACTTTCTTCAGCTACAGAGGCACTGGTGAACACCATTTTTGCATTCTTCCTGTACCCTGCTATTTCCAGCAGGCATGCATTGATGCTGCACTCTTCCACTGCCTTGTTAAGGCTTGCGGGCATGTGTGGTTGCACAATACTCGCACTGCCTTGCGGGAGCTGGTGGGCATGTGCAGACACAACACATTCCTTCTGCCTCACTGAAACTGACAGGTGTGTACAGCAAAGCACATCCCACACACTCTCCAGCTGCATCACTAAAGCCAGAAGGTGCACTCAGTCCACCCAGATGACTACCCCTTGATCACCTGATTCTGGTGGTCAGCAGGAATGGGAGGCAAATAATTCTGGGCTCCACAGGACAGTAACAATTGGAATGACAGTTCTTGGCAGATTGCCACCCCCAGGGCACTGCACAGATACTAGACTGACACTCCTAGTCTTCTGATGAAAAAGGCCTATTTATTATCCTGAAGCTTCAGCTTGAAGGATAGGCTTCAGGTTTGCCACACATCTAGATACTACGGAGGAACTCTCAGGAAATGTAGCAGGGAGACCCCATCCTCATGCTGTTTCCTGGCCTCACTGCAGCCTGCTGATGTCCACATCTGGAGCTAATGGGGCTAACACACCCATCTGGAGACAAATGTTTGCAACTATTGCTCAGGGACACCTTCAGATCTCCTGGTCTGTAGGCCAGCAGGGTTTATAATTAAGACTGCAAAGGACTGTATATATTTGCATACTTTAAAAGCTGCTGCCTGAAGGTCTGGCTTCAAATCAGCCAGAAACTAGGTGCTAAGATCCTTTACCTTGGAGCACTAATGAGTTTTGGTATAACCTCAACAGCTAGGACCTGTCAAGAATAAATCAGCTTGCTTATACATCTCAAAGGTTCAAGAGAAAACAAAGAGCTAAGGCAAAGTTGAAAGATAAGGTTCGTCAATTACAAAAGTCCACTCCTCCAAGACTGGGAGAGGTAGATGTTTTGCTTAATATGTAGAAACAGACACAGAAAGTCAAGAAAAATGAGGAAATAGGAATATGTTCCAATGAAAGGACAAGATAAAGCCACAGAAAATACCCCAATGAAATAAATGAAGTAAACTACCTGATAAAGAATTCAAAGTTATGATCATAAAGATGCTCAATGAACCTAGAAAAAGAATGCATGAACACAATGAGAACTTCAGTAAAGAGATAAAAAGACTTTAAAAAGTAACCAAACAGAAGTCAGAGAGCTGAAAAATACAATAACTGAACCGGAAAATACACTAGTGGACTCAACAGCAGACTGATTGAGGCAGAAGAATGAATCAGTGAGCCAGAGGACAAAGCAACAAAATCAATCCAGAGAAAGCAGCACAAAGAGAAAATATTTTAAAAAGTGAAGATGCCTAAGAAACCTACAAGACAATATCAAGCAGAGCAACATCCACATTATAGTGGTTCCAAAAGGAGAAGGGAAAGAAAGAAGCAAAAATGTTATCTGAAGAAATAATAATTGAAAACTTCCATAATCTACAGGAAGAACAGACATCCAGGTCCAGGAAACACAGAGAGTTCCAAATAAGATGAGCCCAAATAGATCCATACCAGGACACATTATAATTAAAATGTCAAAAGTTAAATATAAGATGAGATCATAAAAGTAGCAAGAGAAAAACAGCTTGTTACATATAGGCAACCCTCATAAGAGTATTAGCAAATTTTCAGCAGAAACTTTGCAGGTCAGAAGAGAGTGATGCTATATATTTAAAGTTCTAAAAGAAAAAAACTTCCAACCAAGGATACTCTACCTGACATGTTATCAGTCAGAATAGGAGATATAAAGAGTTTTTCACACAAGCAAATGTTAGAGTTGATCACCACTAAACTAGCCTTACAAGAAATATCAAGACGTTTCTAAGAAAGAAAGAAAAGATACTATAATAACAAAAAAGTTTATAAAAGTAGAAATCTCAATGGTAAAAGTAACTATATAGTAAAGATAGTGAACTAATTACTTATAAAGCTAGTATTTCAGTAAAAAGACAAAAGTAGTGAAACTAACTATAATTGTGATAGTTAAAGGATACACAAAATGTGAAAATGTAAAGTGAGACATCAAAAACATAAAATGTGGAGGTGGGAGGGAGTAAAAAGATAGAGTGTTAGAATGCACTCAAACTTAGTTTGCTATCATTGTAACTTAAAATAAGCTATTATGCATATATATATGCATATATATATATATATTACAATAATAGTAGGATATTTTAATACCCCACTTACATTGTATGGATCACCCAGCAGAAAATCAATAAGGAAGCATAAGCCTTAAATGACACATTAGACCAGAAGGACTTGATATATACAGAATAATCCACCCAAAAGCAGCAGAACACGCATTCTTCTCAAGTGCACATGGAACGTTTTTCCAGGATAGAGCACATGTTAGGTCACAAAACAAGTCTCAGTAAATTTAAGTAGAGTGAGATCATATCAAGCATCTTTTCCAATCATAGTAGTATGAAGCTAGAAATCAGGTACAAGAAGGAAACTGGAAAAATCACAAAAATGTGGAGATTAAACAACATGCTACTGAACAACCATTGCGTCAATGAAGAATTTGAGGAGATATTTTAAAAAATAACTTGAGAAAAATAAAAATAGAAATACCATGAGAGACTGTGGACTCTGAGAAACAAACTGAGGGTTTTGGAGGGGAGGGGGTGGAGGATTAGGAGGGTGGATATTATGGAGGGCACATATTGCATGGAGTACTGGGTGTGGTGCATAAACAATGAATCTTGGAAAAGTAATAAAATAAAATAAAAAAGATATAACATTTTAAAATCTATGGGATGCAGCAAAAGCTGTTCTAACAGGGAAGTGCATAGTGATATAGTCCTTCCTCAAGAAACAAAAAAAAAATCTAACTTGGGGTGCCTGGGTGGCTCAGTGGATTAAAGCCTCTGCCTTCAGCTCAGGTCATGATCCCCGGGTCCTGGGATCGAGCCCCACATCGGGCTCTCTGCTCAGCGGCAAGCCTGCTTCTCCCCTCTCACTCTGCCTGCCTCTTTGCCTACTTGTGATCTCTCTCTGTCAAATAAATAAATAAAATCTTAAAAAAAAAATCTAACTTTATACCTAAAGGAACTAGAGAAAAAAAGAACAAATGAAGCCCAAAGATATAGAAGGAAGGAAATATAAAGGTCAGAGGAGAAATAAATAAGATCAATACTAAACAAACAAACAAACAAACAAAAAACCTGTAGAAAAGATCAATGAAACTAAGAGCTGGTATTTTGAAAAGATAAATAAAATTGGAAATGAAAGAGAAGTTACTAATGATTCCACAGAAATACAAAGGATCATAGGAGATAACTATGAACAGTTATACTCCAACAAATTGGACAATCTAGAAGAAATGGATGAACTCCTAGAAACATGCAATCATATTAGACTGAATTAGGAAGAAATAAAAAATCTGAACATAGTAGATGGCTTTGGTAAATTCTACCAATTATTCAAAGATTTAATACCTATTTTTTCTCAAATCTTCCCAAAAATTGAAGAGGAGGGAACATTTATAAACTTATAAGATCAACATTACTCTGATATCAACACTGGACAAGGATGGACATCAAAAGAAAAGAAAATTACAGGCCAATATCCCTGGTGAACTAGATGCAAAAAAAAATAAAAATTAGCAAACTGATTCAGTAATACCTTAAAAGCATCATACATCATGATCAAGTGGGATCTATTCCAGAGGTTCAAGGATGATTCAATATCTGCAAGTCAATCACTATGATATACTACATTAACAAAATGAAGGATAAAAATCATAGGATCATCTTAGTAGTATCTATGCACATAGGTACTTAGTAGTACCTATGCACATAGTAACTATGCACATAGAACTTTTAACAAAATTCAACATCCATTTATGATAAAAACCCTCAACAAACTAGCTATAGAGGAATTGGACCTCAATATTATAAATTATACATGACAGACCCACACCTAATATACCTAATAAAACACCTCAATGGTGAAAAACTGAAAGCTTTCCTTCTAAGATCAGGAACAAGACAAGGATGCCTACTTGCACCACTATTATTCAACATAATATTGGAAGTCTGAGCCAGAGCAATTAGGCAAGGGAAAGAAATGATATCCAGATTGGTGGGAAAGAAGTAAATCTGTCACTATTTACAGATGACATGACTTTATATATAGAAACCCCTAATGATGCCACAGAAAAAGACGTCTAATAAGCAAATTAATAAACAAATAAACAAATTCAGGAAAATTGAATTCAGTTGCATATTTACACACTAACAAAGAACAATCAGAAAGAGAAATTAAGAAAACCATCCCATTTACAATTGTATCAAAAAGAGTAAAATTATGTAAGAATATATTTAACCAAGGAGGTTAAGACTTATATGACAAAAACTATAAGACATTGAAGAAAGAAACTGAAGAAGACACAAGTAAATGGAAGGTATACTGTGCTCATGTATTGAAAGAATTAATGTTATATATGTCCATATTACCCAAAGCTATCTATAGATTCAATGCAACCCCTATCAAAAAACCCAATCAAATTGGCATTTTTCCACAGAAAGAACAAACAATCCTAAATTTCTCAAGGAATCCCAAAAGACTGACTAGTCAATGCAATCTTGAGAAAGAACAACAAATCTAGAGGCATCATGCTCCCTGATTTCAAACTATATTATAAAGCATACACTAATCAAAACAGTATGGTATTGGCATAAAAACAGACACATAGATCAGTGGAACAGAATCAAAAACCTAGAAATAAATTTACCCATATACAAAGGAGACAAAAAATACACCATGGGGAAAGGGCAATCTATTTAATAAATGGTATTGGAAAAACTGGACAATAAAGAATGAAACCAGACCTCTGTCTTACACCATATACAAAAATGAACTCAGAATTGATTAAACACTGTAATATAGGACCTGAAATCATAAAACTCCTAGAATAAAACATGATGGTATGCTATTCAATATTGGTCTTGGCAATAAATATTTGGATATGACTCAGTAAACAAAGACAACAAAATAAAAAACAAGTGGGACTACATCAAACTGAAAAACTGCACAGCAAAGGAAATCATCAGCAAAATGAAAAGGCAACTTATTGAATGAGAAAAGGTATTTGCAAACCTATACCTGATAAGGGGTTAACATTTAAAATAAAGAACTCACACAACTCAGTAGCAAAAAACCCAAGCAATCTTATTTCAAAATGGCCAGAGGAGATGAACAGACATTTTTCCAAAGAATACATGCAGATGGCCAATAGGCACATGAAAAAACACTCAGCATCAGTGATCATGAGGGAAATGCAAATCAAAACCACAATGAAATATCACCTCATACCTGTTAGAATGGCAGATATAAAAAAGACAAGATATAGCAACTGTTAATGGGGATGTGAAGAAAAGAGAACCCTCGTGCACTGTAAATTGGTGCATTCACTATGGAAAACAGTGTGGCGGTTCCTCAAAAAATTACAAATAAAATGAACATTGTCAATTATACTTCAATTAAAAAAAGTAAAACTACCATCTGATCCAGGAATTCCACTTCTGGATATTTATCTGAAGAAAACAAAAGCACTAATTTGAAAGGATATATGCACCCCTATGTTCATCACAGCATTATTTATAAAAGCTAAGATATGGGAATAACCTAAGTGTCCATGGATGGATGAATGGATAAAGAAGAAGTATATATGCAAGGAATGTTATTCAGCCTTAAAAATGAATGAAATCTTGCCAGTTGTAACAACATGGATGGACTTTGAGAGAATTATGCTAAATGAAATAAGTCAGACAGGAAGAAATATATGATTTCATTTATGTGTGGAATCTAAAGCAAAACAAAATCAAACAAAACTCATAGATACACAAAAGAGAGTGGTGGCTGCCAGAGGGGGGCCGGTTTGGGGGTGGGCAAAACAGCTGAAGGGAGTCAAGAAGTACAAACTTCAAGTTATAAAATAAGTCATGGGGATGTAATGTACAGTATGGTGATTATAGTCAATAATATTGTAATACTTGAACTTTATCAAGAGAGTAAATCCTTAAAGTTAACTTTGTATGGGGAAGGACTGTAACCAGATTTATTGGGGTGATCACTTCATAATGTATATAACTGAATTATTGTTGTACACTTGAAATCATTGTATTATCTGTCAGTTATACCTCAATTTTTTT
>PISX010013633.1:0-55940 GCA_004024625.1 Mellivora capensis | reverse complement strand
AAGAAGGGCCATCTGTACCCCAATGTTTATAGCAGCAATGGCCACGGTCGCCAAACTGTGGAAAGAACCAAGATGCCCTTCAGCAGACGAATGGATAAAGAAGATGTGGTCCATATACACTATGGAGTATTATGCCTCCATCAGAAAGGATGAATACCCGACTTTTGTAGCAACATGGACGGGACTGGAAGAGATTATGTTGAGTGAAATTAGTCAAGCAGAGAGAGTCAATTATCATATGGTTTCACTTATTTGCGGAGCATAACAAATAACATGGAGGACATGGGAAGATGGAGAGGAGAAGGGTGTTGAGGGAAATTGGGGGGGAGATGAACCATGAGAGACTATGGACTCTGAAAAATAACCTGATGGTTTTGAAGGGGGTGGGAGGTTAGGGGAGCCTGGTGGTGGGTATTATGGAGGGCACGCATTGCATGGAGCACTGGGTGTGGTGTAAAACTATGAATTCTGTTACGCTGAAAAGAAATTTAAAAAAATTAAAAAAAAAAAAAAGAAGCTTTCCTGGCCTTTGCTCACTAGCCAATGGAAGACTCCCCCTCCTCCAACAGTTGTGAAAACTTCAATGTCTCCAGACACTGTAATATATCCTGTGGGGGACAGAATCACCATTGGCTGAAAACCACTGCACTAACAGACGTCATTACAACCTAATTCTACTGCAGATGTTTGAATGGGTCTCAAAGGTTTTACTTTTTGTAATAATATTGAATGATTATTGGGTGACTTGTGTAGGTAGTATCCAACCACTAAATGCCAAATCATTCACAATAAAAGCCAAAAATACACTGGATAGACACATACTCAAAAAACATCCTGTACTGATGCCAGCATGGTGACATTGTCATTCCTTCCCTGAGCACAAAAGAGAGGCCCAGCTCCTCTATGACCTGTAAGAAAACTGGGATGAATAAATCTTCTTTCCTGAAGTGATGCCACACTCCAACCCATGGTTCTCAAACTCGGGTGCCCCGTGGAACCTTCTGAGGAGATTTAAATAATACTGAAATTTTGATTACTCTGCAATATTCTGATTTAATTTAAACAACACTGATACCCAGTTATACCCAGAGGTTTGGATTTAATTGGATTTAATTGGTGTGAGGTGAGGCCTAGGTATTAGAAGTTTTAAAAGTTCCCATGAGATTTTAATGTGCTGCCAAGGTTGAGAAGCTCTGCATCCTTTATCTTACCTTGGGCTATGAATCATCCTTTTTTTTTTTTTTTTTTAATCTCCATTTTGTTTAGGGATGTTGGGAGGCAGTTAAATCTTAGTTCATTTATAAATATATGTATAATTACATATAATTAGTTTTTATAAAGGTCATAAATTTAGTGTTTAAATCTAGGAATTTAGCTTTTGGAACAGAGAATTTAGTCTTTAACCTGCTGTTTCCCAAATTTGTCTGCACATTAGAATCACCTGTTTTTTGTTTTCTACAGCTCAGGCCACACCCCATTTCACTCACCATCTCTGGGGTGTTCCACTCTGTCAGTATCTATGAAGTTCGCCAAGTGATTCCAAGGAGCAGACGTGTTTGGAAACCACTGCTTCAACCAGATCTGGCAAGGAATCTAATTGTTTGGGCCCAGTAGATATAGATCATTGGCTCTCATCTTTAGCTGCACAATAGAATCACCTGGGGAGCTTTTAAGACTCCTAAAGCTTAAGCTGCACCCCAAGTCTATTAAGTCAGAATTGCTTGGCATGGCAGTCAGTCACTAGTAAGTAGTTTGTAAAATTCCATAGATGATTCCAATATGCAATCAATCAGGCTGTAGGTCTCAGACTTATGCATGCATCAGAATCATCCACAGGGTTCAGTAAAATGGACTGCTGGACTCCATACCCAGGGCTTCTAATTTAGTTCTTCTATGTCAGGCTCAAGCATTTGCACTTCTAATAAGTTCTCAGTGGCTAATGTTTTTGGTCTGGGGACCACACTTTGAAATCTAATTCACTGGTTTAGAAAATCAGTTTAATACATGAAAGATGGAAATGACACATGGAAAATTAAGTTTACCTTTCAGGAATTTCTTCACTGCTGCCTATTTACTGATTGTTGACTTCATCTGTAAATGTGCTATGATTTAAAATCTCCATGACGAGGGGCGCCGAGCTGGTTCAGTCTGAAGAGCATGTGATTATTGAGCTTGGGGTCCTGAGTTAGAGCCCCATGTTGGGTGTAAAGAATACCTAAAAGTAAATAAATAAAATCCCATACTAATTATAACTATTTTAATATTTTCTTCTATTTCTTATATTAATTCTCTTCTATTTGAATTAATTTTCCCTTTTATATTTGATGCTTCTTTTTTTCCCCCTTACTCATATTTGTAGGTGGGATATGGATCCACAAGTATAGAATCTAAATTAATTTCATTAACCCAAATGAGCAGTATTTTTTGTGCTGGCAGTAAATACAATGTCTGATGAAGGAACCATGATTGCAAAAGTTGTGGGTCCACAGATGGAGAAATGAACACCTGTAGCAGAGAATGCTCTGCTTTAAGGTACGCAGATTGTCCACAAAACGCTAAAGTACTTATCCCTCACAGAAGCGCTACGCTATATAGAATCCCTACCCCATTTCTCTGGCCCCAGGATGCACCCGGGAATCTCAGGTGTCTGCCCTCCTACTTTATAGAATAATGTGTACAACTTTAGCCAAATGATGAATGTTTGAGTCAACCACTCAGAAAGCTCTGAAGGAAGGTGCTAAGTGTGACTTTCCATGGCTCAATTATTTCCTTTTTTCAATAACAGTCTATGTAATGTTATTATTCTCTCTCCGTACCTTCCCCTAATCCCCACAAAGAAAGAAAGAAAGAAAGAAAGAAAGAAAGAAAGAAAGAAAGAAAGAAAGAAAGAAAGAGTAAAGAAAAGAAAAAGAAAGAGAGAAGATTTACCCAGAAACAAATAAGGGAATTAGAGAAGATATCAAATAAATTGTACAGAAGTAAACTTCACAATGAAAAACAACAAAACAACCAGACAGAAATCAAAAGTAGAGCACTTGAATAGTATTTTTTACCAATTGGATCTAAGAGGTACATAGAGAATACTCAACCCACCAACAGCAGAATATTCACTCTTCTCAAGTATACATGGAATATTCTCCAGCGCAGACTGTGTGTTATGCCACAAAACAAGTCTTAATAAATTTAAGAAAATTGAAATCATACTAAGCATCTTTTCTGACCAGCATGGAACATAATTAAAAATCAATAGAAGGAAAACTGGCAAATTTACAAATATGTGAAAATTAAACAAGACTTTTTTTTAAAGATTTTATTTGTAAGTAATCATTACACACAACTTAGGGCTCATACTCATAACCCTGAAAGCAAGGGTAGCATACTCTTCTGACCTAGCCAGTCAAGTATACTTAAACAAGACATCTTTAAACAACCAATGAGTCAAAAAAGAAATCACCAGAGAAATCAGAAAATACTTTGAAATAAATGACATTCTAATCTATGGGATGCACTGAAAACACTGCTTGTATGGAAATAGATAGCTGTTATTGCTTACAATAAAAAAGACAGATTTCAAGTCAACAGACTAACTTTATACCTTAAGGAACTAGGGGGAAAAAAAAGTAAACCCAAAACTAGCTGGCAGAAGGAAATTATAAATGTTAGAACAGAAATAAACAAAGAAAAGAAAAACAGTAGAGAAAATCGATAAAACGAAAAATTTTATTTTTGAAAAGATTAACCAAATATATAAAACTTTGGCTAAACTAACTATGTAAAAAAGAAAAGAAACTCAACTAAATCAGAAATGAAAAAGGAGACATTATACCCAATCTTACAGAAACATGAGAATTATAAGGGAATACTATAAACAATCATATGCCAACAAATTTGATAACCTAGATAAAATGGATAAATTCCTAGAAACACACTACCTACAAAAACTAAATCATGAAGAAATAGAAAATCTGAGCAGACCTTTCACTAGTAAGGCAATTAAATCAGTAATCAAACTACCCCACCAACCAAAAAACCTGGGAACAAGATGGCTTCACTGGGGAATTCTACCAAATAGTTAAGAATTCATACCAATCTTTCTTGAACATTTCCAAAAGTTGAAGAGAACAATTCCAGACTCATTCTATGAGGCCGGCATTACCCTAATACCAAAGCTAGGTCAAGACAACACAAGATAAGAAAACCATTGACCAGTGTTGTATCCCTGATGGATACTGATGCGAAAATTCTCAACAAAACACCAGCAAATAGGGGCGCCTGGGTGGCTCAGTGGTTAAAGCCTCTGCCTTCGGCTCAGGTCATGATCTCAGGGTCCTGAGATTGAGCCCCGCATCGGGCTCTCTGCTTGGTGGGGAGCCTGCTTCCCCCTCTCTCTCTCTGCCTGCCTCTCTGCCTACTTGTGATCTTTGTCTGCTAAATAAATAAATAAAATCTTTAAAAACAAAAAACAAAAAAAAACAGGATTTATTCCTAGAGTGTAAGGATTTTTCAACATATAAAAATAAGTCAATTTAATACAATCACAGTAACAGAAAGAAGAACCAAAACCATGATTAACTCAATTATCCATAAAAATGTCTGACAAAATTCAATATCTTTCATGATAAAAACACTCAACAAATGAAGAACAGAAAAAAAACTAATTAAACATAACAAAATCCATATATGAAAAGCCCACAACTAACAACATATTCATTGGTGAATAACTAAAAGCTTTTCCTCCTACATTGGGAACAAGAGGAGTATGTCCGCTTTTGTGACTTCTATTCAAAGTAATGCTGGAAGTCCTATCCAGAGCGATTAGGCAAGAAAAAAAAAGCATTTAAATCGAAAGGAAAAAGATAATATTATTATGTTAAAGACAAAATGACCTTATGTAGAAAACCCTATAAAGATCCCACAGAAATATTGTTAGAACTAATAAATAAATTTAACAAAGTTGCAGGATACAAAATCAATACACAAAATCAATTGTGTTTCTATACATTAACAATGAATGATTCAAAAAGGGAATTTAAAAAACAGTTTTATTTACAATAGCATTAGAAAGAAGAAATATCTAGGGATAAACTTAGTCATGGAGGTGAAAGACTTGTACATTGAACACTGAAGGAAATTAAGGAATGCTGTTGAAGAAAATTAAGGAAAACACAAAGAAATGAAAAGACATCCCATGTTTATGGTTTGGAAGACTTAATATTGCTATGATGTCAATACAACT
Organism: Mellivora capensis; assembly: GCA_004024625.1. Taxonomy (NCBI): domain Eukaryota; kingdom Metazoa; phylum Chordata; class Mammalia; order Carnivora; family Mustelidae; genus Mellivora; species Mellivora capensis. The sequence goes on along the minus strand of PISX010013633.1, from coordinate 50,704 downwards.
TAAAGTGATCTAAGATTGAATGGAATAACTCCTATCAAAATCTCAATGGTGTTTTTGAAGAAACAGAAAAATCCATCATAAAATTCATGTGGATTCTCAATGGACACTGAATAGCCCAAACAAACTTGAAAAAGAGGAACAAAGTTGTACATCTTATACTTCCTGATTTCAAGATTTTACACAAATCTGTAGTAATAAAAACAGTGTGATACTGGCAAAATGACAGACATAGAGACCAATGGAACAGAATAGAGAGTCTAGAAATAAACCCTCACATATACAGTTAAATGATTTCCACAAGGGTGCCAAGACCATCCAATGAAGGAAAGAACAGTCTCTTCAACAAATGGAATTAGGAAGACTGGATAGCCTCATGCAAAAGAATGAGGTTGGATCCTGACATTACACTGTAATCAAAAATTAGCTCAAAATGGATCAGACTTGAACATAAGACCTAAAACTATAAAACTCCAGAAGCACAGAGCGAAAAGCCTTCATTATATTGGATTTGGCAAGGATTTGGCAAACACAGGCAAGAACAACAAAAATAGGCTAATGGAACCACATCAAACATAAAAATTTCTGCACATCAAAGATCACAATCAGTGTGAAGGCAACATACACAATGGGGAAAAATATTTGCAAGTCATATATCTAGTAAGGGCCAAAATCCAGCATATACAAAAACTTCTAAAACTCAACAACAATAAAAAGTAAATAACCCAATGAAAATATGTACAAAGAACTTGAATAGACATATCTCAAAAGATGAGATACAAATGGCCAACAAGCATAGGAAAAGATACTCAACACCGTTAATCATTAGGAAAATGCAAGTCAGAACCAGAAAGAAGTATTACCTCACACCTGTTAGAATGACCACTGTTAAAATGACAAAAACAAAAAAGACAATAACAAGTGTTGATGAGGATGGGTATTAACAGGAACCCTTGGTACACTGTTGGTGGGAATGTAAAATTGTGTACTCCCTATAGAAAACAGTATGATGATTTCTCAAAAAATTAAAAATAGAACTATCATATGATTTAATAGTTCCACTTTTGAGTTTATATACATAAGAATTGAAAGCAGGATCTTTGGGCCATGTGGGTGGTGCAACTGGTTAAGCATCTGACTTTTGGTTTCAGATCAAGTCTTGATCTCGGGGTTGTGATATCATGCCCCAAGTCAGGCTTCCCACTCAGCTCAGAGTCTGCTTACGACTCTCTCTCCCTAGGGGAGCCTAGTGGCTCAGTCATTAAGTGTCCACCTTCGGCTCCTTCAGGCTCCTTACTCCATGGGGAGTCTGTTTCTTCTCCCATTTTCCCTGCTTGTGTTCCCTCTCTCACTGTCTCTCTCTCTGTGTCAAATAAATAAATAAAATCTTAAAAAAAATAGACTCTCTCTTCCTCTTCCCCATCACTATCAAGTAAATAAATATATTTTTTAAAAAAACAATATCTTGAAGAGATATTTGCATACCTATGGTTCATAGCACCACTGTTTACAATAGCCAAGAGATGAAAACAATCAAATATCTAACCACAAATGAATGGATAAACAAAATGTAGTATATACACACAAGAAAATATTATTCAGCATTAAAAATTGGGGGAAAATTCTATTATCAGAGGGCCTTTGAAGTACAAGGACAGGTCTTCCCAAAGGGTCTTCAGAGAGACAACCTTTGGATTTGAACCACAGCATTGGTTTTTCCCTGGGTGGTTTAGCCTGCCATTTCTGTGGAGTTTGGACCTACCAGCTCCCATAATTATGTGAGCCAATTCCTTAAAATATATCTATATCTATATCTATATCTATATCTATATCATCTATATCTATCTGTGTGTGTGTGTGTGTGTGTGTGTGTGTATGCCCTATATATCCCCTATGGATTCTGTTTCTCTGGAGAACTCTAATATAGAACTCTGAGTAATAAATGGATGAAACTTGAGGACATTATGCTAAGCCAGTCACAAAAAGACAAATACTCTATGATTCCATTTATATGTATTCAGAAAACTCAAATCACAGAAACCCAAAGAGGAAATGTGGAGGCTGGGGCCTAGGGGGAGGGGGGAAATGGGGAGTTGTTTAATGGGTATAGCTGTTGTGCAAAACGCAAATATCCCAGAGGTTGGTTGTGCAACAATGTGAATATACTTGGCACTAGTGACTTGTACACTTAGGAGAGGTTAAGATGGAAAATTTTATGTTTTATGTCTTTTACCACAATTAAAACAAAATAAAGCAAAACTGAAAACAATGACAAGTTATCAATATTTGCCTGGTTCTATTAATTCTAAAACAAACTACAGAGTTAAAATTAGGAAATGTCTGCTATGGCTTCAATGACAAAGAGAAGAGATGTGAGTTGGAATGGAGATCCAAACTGAAATTGAATCAACGATTTCCAGCTGGCATTACAAATGTAACAAATAGCCAAATGGACAGGAAGACAAATATATATATATATATGTATATATATATATATTATATATATAAGAAAACTATTTTCTTATATATAACATGCAAAGATGCATGATGTGTAAGGTCAAGGACTAACACTTCCATTCCACTATCTGTGGCAAGTTCCTTATGAAATCTTAACTCTCCTTAAGTCAACACAGGATATATGAGAAAACTCAAGTATGTTCAGAAAGAAACAGCCTAAAAACTGTAAATACCTATTACATTAGTAGTTAATCCCATGTGAAAGTTAAATGTTTGCCTATAAAAATTAAGAGAATCCAAATTTCTTGATGTATAGATTAGAGGGGTGGGAAAAAGTGAGTTATTACAAGGAGTGGGTTTTCCAACAGTTCTCTGCTCCCTTAGAACACAGAACTGAAGGACAGGGACTTCAATTCAATAAAAGACCTTCCTGGGAGTAAGAGCAGCTAATAAAGAGAATGCCAATCTACCTGTATTGGTTGTGTAACAAAGAAGTCTGTACCCATACTTAATAGCTTAAATCAACACACATTCACTATTTATTATTTTACTATTTTTGTGGGTCTGGAGTCTGAGCATGGTTTAGCTGGGTCCTTTGATCAGGATCTCATGAGATTTATCTCAAGGTGTTGGCTGGAGGTATAATCCCATGTTATCGGGGTCCTCTTCCAACCTCACTGGTTGTTGGCACAATTTAATTTCTTACAGCCTTGTGGATGGGGGCCCCCTTTTCTGGCACATGACCCTTTCACTGCAAGGCAGTTGCTTCTTCAAGACTAATGGGAGAGTCTCCTGCCTCTCTGACTCTCTTTGGGATGGCTCACCTGATTATTTCAAGGCCCACACAGAATAATCCATTTTTTTTATTAATTCAAAACCAACTAATTAAGGACTAATTACACCTTAAAATTACTTCACTTTTGTCATTTAGTGTAATAGAATCTTTGGAGTAAGATCCCATAATATCCACAGTGCTACCCACACTAAAAGGGAGAGGATTGTACAGGTCATGTACATGAAAATGCAGGACTCTTTGAGACCATCTTGGAATTTTGCCTACAACATAATCTGAATCTTTCCATATCTGATTCCAAACTGTATCACTTTCTACTTCAATGCTGAGTCTCACCCAAACTATGGAGTAGATGAAAATCCCATTCATTCCTATCAAAAGTACTTAGAGAACATTTTCTCAAGAGAAAACATGGATGGGCCAATCCAACATGGAGATAGAATAGGCAGCACATACATGGTTGAAAGGGTGCCATACAACCCATCTGCCTAAAAGTCTCTTCCCAGCCTTGTAAGAAAACCCGACCTCACCTTCAGTAGAGTCACTCTGTGCTATTATGCTCCAGAAATATAATAGACCCAGTTAAAAGTCAAGAGGTTGAATTGGCTTAGATGGGTCTGATGAGTGATTCGAATTTAATGGTGATGATACTCTTATAGGAACACCTCAGTCCTTCTAGATTCTCCATACATGTGTCTCCTAACATAATATTCAAAAAAGAATTACACTGAAAATCCCATGTTGACTTCAAAACTAAAATATCACAATAATCTCCCCTTTGCTTACAATCTACAGTACTGATGGGGTTATTTTCCTTCATCTATTCCCATATTTCCTAGTTACCAATTCAGTGGAATGATAGGAGTGGCACCATTCCCTCTAGAAGCCTATTTTTTTGTTTCAAACACATCAGTAGAGTTATGTTACATTTTCTTTTCCCCAGGGGAAATTCCTTAATTTTGTATAAAAAATAAGGTATCTGTTTTAAATCTCAGTATTTCATCATTTATTATATATTATTTTAGCTTAGTTATATTCTCTTTCCCCTTCTACTAAAAAGCTTTGTAGGTATTGCCTAAAACCCAACATTTATTAATTCTACATATTTTCCTGTTTGTATGTCAGTGGAACAATAGCATGATCCAGAGCACACATAATGTTCTCTTCAGGAAAGAAAGGGCACATGTTTATATAAACTATTACTTACAAGATGTGTAACAAGTTCCAATAAATTGTTGATTCAATGTCCTAGCTGATTGTGCACATGTCATAAAGCTATTTAAGGAAAGTGACCACATTGTATAGATTTTTTTTTCTTAGTGTCTGTTAAAGTAATAACACAGGAAGCATGTTATTATAACCTACAGGGATCATAAATACTAACCTTATAGCATTTTTATTACCAACTTATATCAAAGGCAATCTGCCACTCTTTACACATAAGATTCTCCCATTAGTAAGCAGTCTTATATTACAGACATAAAATATTTGTAAGCATTTTAACTTGGCCAAGCTACTGCAGCTGTGTCACATTTGTTTTTCCTTATTTTAATATGAGCTTATTTAGATGAAATTGGAATTGCCTTCTTCTCCTCTAGATGACAGATCTGGTTTAGTGCCAGGCCACTTAGTGAGGTCTATCAAACAACGCTCTATTATGTACAGTGGCATAATTCGAAAATCACAAGACCACTAACTCATAACACATGTTAATATGCCCAGTTAGTTCAAAATCTAGATTTTTACATGATTCTATATTCCATTTTAAAATGTTCTTTATTGCCTTCACTGCAAATAGCTCATCTGATCATCTCTGAATTTTTTTAGCATTTTTAAATATTTTTTATGAAATACAGAGCTATATATTACAACTAAAAAAAACACACCACAAAGAAAAGTCAAATCAAATTTTAGTTAACCTTTTTGTTGCATCAATTTGCACTTGGGAAAACTATTAACTGGATCAGGGAATGAGATTTCCCTAATTGTGACTTGCCTTCATTTCCCTATCACTGCCTCCCTACCCATCCCTGGGTTATAGTGTGGTCATTCAGGGACATGGGGCTTCTCAAAAATCCTGGTGGTTCCTGCCACCTAATGCATTTCCAGTGCTATCAAATGATACCACAGTAAGAACCCTTTTTCCATTTCCTCTCAAAAGCTGAGACAGTGAGATTCAAATCCTCAGATTACATAATCCAAGGTTAGTGACCAACAGAGGTTTTAACCAATACTTGCTCTCATGATTAGTTTGAAAATCTCATCTATCTACTGGCACAGACCTTCCTCCACTGTAAATAATAACTTTTCTGCACATATTTTTACAACAAGAGACATCCTCACTACCCTGAAGACCCCCATGGGGGGAAAAAATCCTGTTCTCTACAATGTTCTGCTTTGCACTTTAATCTCTGCTTGACTGTTCTCGATCTTACCTATTGGTTCAGCTCTCAACTGACCTTTATCCTAAATACTGTATAGCTACAATTTTATGGGATAAGTTGCATATACATATATATTGAGTTTCTTCCCAAATTTTATGAATAATCATTAACCTCTGTATTAGTGGTTTTAAACATCAAAATCTTTTAGGGATGGAACTGTAATTATAACTGAAAAATATGTGGTATCACAGGGTCCTGGTTAGGTACCAGCTAGCTTAGCAAATATTCAAAAAATAATTACCAGTGATGATGGCAATAATGCATCAGAGAAATCCAAAAAGGTAACTCCGGCAAGAAAAAGCTATATCCAAAGAATTGCTAAGTTGGTAATGGAATGATAATAATATGTTGCCCCTTAAAGTTTCTGGTAAATGGGACAAGCAGAATGTAACTAAAACAAGAGAACTAAAAAGTGAAAAAGGATATGGTCTAAAGTCCCAAAGAACAATGTTTTCATAGTGATTACCTGTTACCTAATTTTAATGCAAACTCAACTTCAGATACACCTGTAGAGTGTGGTAGCATTTCATTTAGTATTAGGTAACTAGACAAAAAATTAAGTTTGTTATGTAAATGTTACATTTATTATTTGAGTTTTAGTTTCAGCTGAAAACCTTACTGAAGAGGATTACAATAAGCACAGGACAGTTCTTTTGACTGAATTTAACATTATCAGTGATTTTCTTTTCTCACCTTCCTTAATTACCTGGTTTGTTGACATATTTAGCAAGTTGATTAGATAGTCAGTATCACAAAATTCTATAATAAAGTCACAGATAGCTAGTGATGGATTCTGTTGCTATAAAAATATTCTAAAGAAAAGTTTGCATGGATTTTTCAGAAAAAAAGCTTTATTGTACTTTGCCATTAAGAGACAAAAATAGCAAAGGGTAAAATTCCATGTTCATATAATAATCAAAAATATTGTTTTCAATGTCTATGGAAAGAAACATGGGAAAAAGATTACTTACTTTTCAGACATATGTTAAGATTCTTAACCAATAAAATTTTCTTCTGCTTTCCTCTTACAACACAACTGAACTTTTAGGGATAAATAAGAACACTTTTGTTGTCTTCATTACATAATCAAAATTTCCAGATTTTATCTTTCATTAATTCTATGTCATTGTTTTAAAACTTAGTTTTTAAAAATAAAAATGAAGACAAAATATTTTTAGAGCAACATATACTAGGTGTTCAGTTTGGGGATTTTTTTTTTTTTTTGGATGACTTCTGAAAGCCTTTTGATGTGGACTCCAAAAAAGGCATTTTTTTTCTTTAGAATATGTTTTAAAACATTAAAACCTTGAGAACTGTAGAACTGGATACTCTCAGCTGCAGCTCTGCAAAAAAAATATGGGTAGAGAGATGAAGCCTGAAAGTAAAATTTTAGACACTGGATAACGAGGAGATTTAGTGTCAGAAGCAAATCAACTGGCCAAATAGCAAAGAGGCCCTCTCAGAGCAGGATAGCTTGAAGCCAGTTGAATTATTTGGGAGACGGGGAGAGAGGCCCACATGACGGGCGCATGGATGGCGTGCACATGGCACCTTCCCCCACTGTGCCTGTCCAGTCGGCTCTGCCAAGTGTGGGCTCCTGATTCAAACTGACAAGAACCTTGCTCCCTCCCTGATCCAGAAAGAAAGAGCCTTGTCAAGTTGAATATCCTGTTGCTACACAGGAGTCGTGTTGCCAGGAACAATGGGGGGAGCTCAAAATGTGCTCTCAATCAGCAAGAGGCCTTGGGCCCTGGCGTGGCTGCTCCCAGGGCAGCAAGAAGTGTAACTGAAGCTTAAATGTCATTGCATTCTTTTTAAAGGAAATGCTGGTTTGTTTTTGTTGTTTGTTTTTGTTTTTCTTCTGTTCTTTGCCGACTTCTGAACTTTGAAAATAAGTTTGTAATATCTATTTTTTAAGGAAAATAAATAACTTCTAAACAAACTCTTGCCCAAAAAAACAAATTCAACTCAACCAAATAATAAACACATTACACTCCATTTATGCCAGGTAGAAGAGCCTATGGAGGTGTGGGTGTAAAGATGAATAAAATCTTTGGCTGCAAGGAAACGGACACAGCCTGTACAGACTGACCCTGCATTTGGAAGATGCAGGAAAATCACAAAATTTGAAGGCAGAAGGCCTGCTTTTGATGGCTTTTATACCTCTGCTCACTCTGTGATCCTTGGTCAGTCATTTGACTTCTCCTGAACCCTATTTTTCTGTCTGTAAAATATTTATGAATAACTCACTCAGAGGGAAAGGTGTGAGAATTAAATGATACAATGTGTGAAAAAATGCATTTTGAGTGTAGGATGGCGCTTTACAAAAGTTAGTTATAATTTGGCAGGAGGCAGGCAGGCAGGACCCACGGTTTCTAGTTTGCACTCCTGACTTGATCTTGTTCTGTATTTTCAGAGGCGAGGTCCCTTTCAGAGCTCAGATTCTGTCTTCTGACAGACGGTATTGCAAGAAAGAATTAAGTATAATAGATAAGAGGAAGTGTCAAAAATAAATAAATAAAGTCCCGAGGAATAAAGGATCATATCCAACTGGGGCAACAGCAGAGGCTTCTCAATTAGAGCTAACATGTACTAATGGAAATGGCACAGATTCCCACAATGGGATGCTTCATTCTGGTATAAATACCTAAAAACCAGTGAACACCTTCCTAGGATTTCCATTCGCAACTCCAGTCCACCGTGTGGGAGCATTTCAAAGAGGGTGGTCACGAACAAGTGAAGGGGCAGGATACAAGGCACTGGCACCTACAGTTGGCTTTGCATTTCCATCCTTTCTCTGGAACAATAGAGTGAAGGACATCTGTGTTTGGAGGCTGTGCTTCCCACCAATACTGTCTTTCCTGTTATCTAAAGGGTGATTATCTTCAAAATGAGAATGATTTCTAGGAAGATCAATTTGCTATAAAGTAGTGAGGAAAGGATGAGAGAGAAGCCTGCTGCCAGGTGGAATACAATTTCTACAACCTGGAAGGTTAATGTTGACATTTGTGAATGAAGGGCGAGGTCTGGGGACCTGCAGCAGCAGAAACACCTTGATTGTTCATTAGAAACAAATTTCCTGAAGCAATAGCTCTGATGAGAGGTCAGAGTCTGGAACACTGCATATAAGAGAAACCTAGGGGTGGCTGGGTGGCACAGTCAGTTAAGCATCCCAACTCTAAGTCTCAGCTCAGGTTATGATCTCAGAGTCATAAGATCGAGCCCCAAGTCAGGCTTCGTGCTGGAAGCAGTGTCTGCTTGAGGTTCTCTCTCCTCCCTCTGCCCTTCCCCATGTGCGCGCGCTCTCTCTCTCTCTCTCTAAAAAACAAATAAGTAAATCTTAAAAAAAATAAAATATTTAAAAATAAATAAATGAAAAGAAATCCACACTAAGAATGAGATCTATAAAGTTTCTGTCCTACGCAAAATGTCTATGTATTTAAGAATTTTTGCCACAATCTGATACTCTTATGATTCAACCTGTAGAACACTTGTTTCTCATGAGAGAATCACTGAATATACAAGCACCAGGGACTCTCATATGTCAGCAAGTCACAGAATGAGGAGACCTCCTTTCCTTCAGTTTAGGCTAAATCCTATAGCACCCCAAATGGGACACTTAGCACATTTCACTGCAGTGATCTATCAATGTGTTTCTCCCCCCTTACCTCTGACTCAAAGATCCTCAAATGTCAAAACGATCTTTTGCATTTTTATATCCAATGTCCTCACACAGTGTCTGGCAAATTCCAGATGCTCAATAAATGTTCATTGACGAGAACTAAAACTTTGATGCCAAAGAAACTTGCCTCAGCCATGAATCTTCTAGGAGAGCCAATCCCAGAGTAGCAGCTGCAGTTGGCAGCCATGGAGAGATCAACAGGAGATGACAAATGGTTGGTTTGGCAGGAGTGTGAAGGCTGGAAACAAAACAAGGCAGTCCTACAAAAGAATGTACCGTCTGTATCTATTATAAACTCTAGTTCAAAGAAAAACATAGCGGAACAGAGTAAAAACAACTTCAAAGAGTCGAGCATTCAGCAATATTTATTAAGTAACCACAATGTGCCAGGTACTCTGCTAGATTCTGGGGATGCACAAAAAGCTGAAAAGAGGGGCCTGCTCTTCTGGAGCTAAAGGTGCTGTGGAGGAAATGGAGAAGGGGCGATGAGAAGGTATAATAGGAAGGCCTGCGTGTGTATGCGCGCGCAAATGTGTGCGTAGCTGTTGCTGTCAAGATAAGAGTTGAGGGGGTGGTAAGGAAGATTCTCCTGAGAAAATAAGATACAAACAGAATCCTGAAGGAATAAGTAGCCAATGATTAAGAGAACAATCTAGGCAGATAAAACTACAGGTACAAAACCTCCGACATGGCAAAATCTTGTTACGTCAGAGGAAATATAAAATATTTTGGGTAAGTCATTAGAACAGTAATTCTCAATGCTTATTGGTTCCAAAACAGATTATCATTATTTCCTGTGGCTGGCTGTTCCAAAATAGGCCTATCCCTAGCTACCAGAAAACCAGAGGCCCCAGGATGGCCTTCCATCCCTGGGCTGCTCCCTAAGTTATTCTGTAATGGTGACATCTTGAACCATGGAAGTCCCAGCAGAGAAGTAATTTGATTGGCACCTCCATGGTCTGAGGTAGTAAGACAGGGAGGATTTTTTAGCATTCTCAGTTGACCAAAATACTATGCTTTACAAAATAAGATTTTTGGACATGAGAGATTTTTTGTAGCCAAACTACATTTTCCCAAAAGGTAATGACTTGCACAGAAGGTTCGTAAAAATCAGTCTCTTATGCTTGTGAGAGTTCAGATTGCCCTTCAACGTCAAGAGAGATGGCATGATGGAACACCAGCAGCCAGAGGTGTATTTCTTGGCAACTCTTTTTGGTCCTCCCATTTTTTTTCCACAGTTATTAAACATGTCTTGCCTCTTGAGAGTATCTAAAAAATTTAATTTTCTCTTCTGATTGAACATTCTAGTAGAACTACATTTCTTCTGCTTGGTATACGCGTCATCTCCTCAAGATTATTTTAATCCTAACATTTTTCCAAGATCCTGATTGTCTTCAAGAAATTGGGGCTCTTCAAAAATTAAAAAAAAAAGAAATTGGGGCCCTTCAGTAGCTTCGCTCTCATTGTACAGAAATAATTTGTATGCAGTGTTTGTTCTTTGCCTAACAAAGGAGCACTGCACTCTTGTTTTGATATATTATATGTGGTATATGCAGTGTTTACCCACTAGCTGTTTCAGCCTAGGGAGAATTTTTATGAGCAACTAACAAACCTAAAACAGCATTTATAATGTAAATACTCATATACCATTATTTATACTTTGGTTCAGTAGCAAAAATTGGTTCTATGATAAATAAACTCTCGTTACCCAATCATTAGTCTATTGTAGCCACACTGACAAGTCATGCCACAGGCAATACAATATCACTAACGAAATGAATTAATTTATCTTTTTCAAAGGCACATTGGGGAATTGGAAATGTATGTTTTATAGCAACACTCCAAATAGAAAATAAATCTAATAATTCAACATTTTAGGTGGTGGTTCCAACCCATCAAGTTTATTTTATTCAACAAATATTTATTGAGTGCTTCCTATGTTCCAGGTACTTTTCTAGGTGATGAGAGTAAACTCCACTAGGGAAAGGGAAACAGGATAAACAAATAAAGAAAAAAAAAAAAGAGAGACAAGGCAACTCTACATCTGATAATTGTTATGAAGAGAGAGAAAAAAAAACCAGAAAACAAAAAGCAAGTCAGATTGATAGAATAAGGAGTCACCAGAAGGCTGTGACCTTTTTCATAAGGTAACCAGAAAACACTTTACATCAAGGCCCTTTTCTGCTATAAAAGTCATGATGATAAATTTACATTAGACCCCATGAAATTGCTTATAATCAACATTCCCCCCCCATAAAAATGGCAATTGCGTATAGTTCAACCTAATAGCTGATAACCTTGAGAAGTCAAAGCAGACATAATTTTAAGAGCTATGATTTTTATATTAATACTTTTATTCAAATTAATAATTACTCTGAGCCTGAATTCTCTAAGACCCAGGTGGTTTTTTTTTTTTTTTTAATCTAGATGAAGAATCTCACTCCATAGGTCAGACAGATTCATGAGTAGTGGGTCTAGTCCACAAATAGACTTTAAGGACAAGATGTTTGAGGAAGAGATTTTCCACGATTGAAAGGAGCCCAGTGGAGCTTCTGTAAACGATATAGTGGCTTCTATGCATGGGTGAGAACATAATGTTCTCAGAGCAGTGCTCCTTCAAACTCGTGTAACCTCCCCTAGCCTCGGTGTTTCATCTTTTAAATGAGAATAATTACCCTCCCTTGCAGGATTGTTGCAAGTCTTATGGATACAGTAGAGTACCATGATATGCACATTCAATTAGCAATAAAGCAAATTCAGATTTACACTCTTGGGTCTCACAAGTGGGATGGAAAAGAAAGAAAGAGAAATAACACTTCTAAAAAATGTAGGCGGTTCCACCTATGTACATATTCAAAGAATTTATGTGCTGTTGTGAGTGAGCAGTAGCTGAGAGGTGTGAATCCATACTTCATTGGTCTCAGGTCCTATGCATCTCTCATGGTGTGAGCATCTTGCCTTCTTGAGCTATTTTTATAGTGTTTTAAGATAAGCATTTCTCTATAAGTACAAGCTAAGTACTTAATCTGTGAATTAAAGCAAGAAAGAACAGTCTGTCCCAAAGCTGATAGAAAAAACTGTTCCAGACTTATTACAAGATAGAGTTTCAGTCCCCATGGTGATGTTGTTTTAAGAGATTTCCAGGAATAATTTTGATATTAATGAATTTGGCTCTATAAGGTAACTTTAGAACCTAAACGCACAAAAGGTACAGCGTTAACGTAATGTATGTCAAGGCCCCCAGCGGTGCGTGGCAGACTGTAGATGATGAACATGGGTTATTTTCTCCTTCAGGAAAAAAACAATGGGACTGTCATTCAGGGATTGGACCCTGAGTCAGTGTATCAGGCTGTCACAATCTGAATGTGCATCGATAATGTACTTCCTTGATGCAATTTTGTACTTTTCAAGCTTGTTCTTGTATGTCACTGTGTTCTGACCAGCAAAATAACTTATAAATGATATCTCATACACTAGAAGAATTTGAAGAAATTCATATATTCAGCAAACATTTCTTGGTTGATTTAATTTAAAATTGATATTCTTTCAAAGTCTTTTAAGTTGCATTGCAGGTCCCAATTTATAACTAAGTATTTTGTCCAACAGGAGGTAGATGGGAAAGCAAAAACTGTCTATCATCCTCTTTCTTTTCTGTGTTTCTCATCTAGAAAAAAAATAAGGCCATGTAAATCACAATAAGGGGCAACCAGCATGTCTATAGCAGAGCGGGTACAACTATTTATAGGGAACAATTCTGACTGACCAATACTCCTTCTGTTCAATTGGCACCCGTGCCTTTAAGCTTTATTACATATTTAAATACCACTCATGATTCTAAGGACATTAAGCTGTTGTTATCATAAATCAGTTCCTATTTAGAAGTTTTACAGGAAAAAGTAAGTTATTTTTTGCAATTCACCTTAAAAAACTATTCTGTGCATTCTTGTGGGGACAACAGCTTCTTTGCTGTTTTAAGGTAGGTATGTATAATTCTAAGAGTACATATAAAATCAGGAAAAGAAATGTTTTTGCACATGTCTATAGTTTTCATTGATTAGTACGTTCAAACAGATCTGATAAACTGAGATGTAGAAATAAGCGTAACAAAATTTTTACGTTTTTATGTCTGTAAATGTGATTCACAATCCTGGTGGCAGGAGTTGGAGAACAGGGAAGAAAGTATATATTTGAAGGAAACCTTGAGAAAGAGATGGACTTCATAAAATAAGCAGCTTAGATAATAAAGTTCTTATTCATATAAGCTCTCCAGCCAGTATTTATTTAGACAGCTAGATTGGCAGCCTTGAGAAAAGGACATATAGGCTGAGCATATATACTGAGCAATTTGAGAAAAACTTTCTCACACACTATGTAGCATTTGGCAGAAATATCTTCCATATGGAATATCCATCATTTTCAATTTTTCAAGCATTGTGGTCCAGAGAGGGTTGTGGGGTTTTTTTTGTCATTTTGTTTGTTGTCATTTTTGCAAATGTGTTGACAAACAGTCTATTAGGCAGAGCAATGACTCCATCAGTAAATATACTGACAATGAATTAGCTGTGTACAGCCCTGATGAACTCTATGACTTCAGGTAGGTGCCCTGTTCCACTCTCCCAAGAGTCTCCACCCTTGCTGACTTTGGGAATCATGAGCAGAGGATTCCCGGAGCAGTCACACAATGCTCAGGACCACAAACAAGTGGACAGTAGTGTCATGGACACATTTTCCAATTTCCAATCTCCAATCTCCATTTTCCAATCTATTTAGTGCTTTTGAAAGCACTAAATAGAATTTGCTACCTCTGGTGGAGGTCTCAGGGGTCATGGTCATGGAGACTTGATAGGGGTAGGAAGAATCCTTCAGCAGGCTCTATTAGAAAACAAGAAGTGTCCCTGGCCTCACAAATGTCACAGCTGAGCTAGACATCAAGGCCCTGATCTGTCATATATGTATACCTGAGAAGTATCAGAAAGCTGTTGGACTCTGCCAAAAGAGCCTCTCTAACACAGGCCAGACATGTGAACGATAGGTAAGAGAATTTCCTGCAGCTCAACAAGAATAGAGCCAAAGACCCTTCCTGAGCTTGCAGAGGGGGAAATGTGATTCTTCACTGCAGGATACATTTCTTTGTTCATTTAGAAAGACATATCAGAGGTGGTTTTAAAAATAAGTCATCAGTTTATAAATGCAAGCTTTACAAGGAGTATTTATTTAAACAAATGGTTTAAACACTACACCAGCACAGTGGGCTGAATCCAGACTTGAACTCAAAGAACAGGGTGGTCTAATATCATGAAAGGGATGTGTTTCTGAAGACCTCACATCATTCTATTTGCACATGATTTAAGATGGATTTTCCTATGGCAATAAATATACAGGTTGTGTTTTTGATATGTGTAAATTTCCAGCCGAGGCAGCTTAGGGACACTTGACCTTGTTTTTATGTTTGTTTGTTTGTTTATTTTGTTTTGTTAATCTTGCAGCCAAATCATATCACACATTCTCTTTTCCTTCTTTTATTTTTTTATTATTTTTGCCTAGTTATATGAAGTATATGAATCAAAAATTGCCTTATTTTTCTTAACAATTTCTCTAAAACTACTCCAAGTACTCCCTCTTAAATTAAAAAGAGCACAGGGTATTGTAGGAATTCTAGATCTTCTTCAAAGTGTTTTTTATCACACCTAAATATCTTTCCAAAGTTTTTCATATTTTCAGCAAGTTTTAACACAGCAACTTAAGGAGAACTCGAGCAATGTAGTTTTAGGATTTAAAAGAAATTTAAATATTGATAATTCAAAAATCAATACTACAGTCATTACCAAAATTACTAAGAAAAGTTCTGATTACAGCGTCATCAATGACATTGCTTATTTTCTATTTCTGTGTGTCAGAAAGTGATGTTGCCAAGGAACAATAGCACAAATACAATTTTCATTTTACCATTTTCCATTTCCATTTTACCTGTCCCTTTAAAACTACACAATTCTTGACCATTTTCCAGATTTGGTGTACAAAATGAGACTAATACTTTCTTCGTGCTTTTTTATTTTTTTTTAATTCACATGTTTCAGTTAAATGAACTATACAATAAAAGCCACTCACTAACAGAGACTATGTGATAGGTACTACGTTGAATGATGTTTATCATTGATTATTCCCATTTTAGAGATAAAGAAATTGAGATTCAGCTGAGTTAAGTAACTTGAGAGAGTTGTAACCTAACTGTGGATTCCAGAGGTTGCTTTTATTCTTTCACTATTTCTGAATATAGCATCCTTTTGAGAAGGGTTTGATGGTGATAAACGAACTGATATGACGTGGGGAAAAAAAAAAAAAGAACTGACATTGATGTTGTAGCGCTTCAGGTTAGATTTTAGGGTATTGAAAAGAGAGGAGGTGGTGAGGACACAAGGCCAGTAAGAGCTATCCTCTGGATGGAGCTATTTGGCACCAGAAGTTAGAAGGACAAAAACAATGATTACAGGTGGCCCCAGGTTCAAGAGGAAGTTTTTAAATTTAGGATAGAGATCTGTATATTTAGAAACATGTTCCTCTACAGAAAGTAGGAAGCATTTAAGAGGGATTTGTCTCTTGTTAACAAAGATATAGAAAGGGCACCTGGATGGCTCAGTTGTTAACGGTCTGCCCTTGGCTCAGATCATGATTTCAGAGTCATAGAATGGAGCTCCATATCAGGCTCCCTGCTCAGAGGGGAGCTTTCTTCTCCCTCTCTTTCCCACTCCTTTTCTCTCAGTCCCTCTCTCTCAAATAGATAAATAAAATTAAAAAAAGAGAGATATAGAAATCTTGAATCTAAATATCTTAACTGTAGAGAAAATTATATAGAGAAAGAAGCCCAACTATAGAGAAAATTGTGAATTAGACAAAGAGTGGTTTTTCTTTTACTGCTTTACTTTGCATGCTTGTACTCTCTTCTAGGGCTATTTCCTTAATAAAAATAGCAACTACATTTATAACAGCTGCACATATTAAAATAAATAAATTTAACATATGCAAAACCCGAAGCAATATTCTAAGGACTTAATCTAAATTAACTCATTTAATTTTCACAGCACTTAAAATAAGGTAGTATCATAATCCCAGTTTTATGGAGGAAAACCATAGAACCGAAAGATTAAGTAATTTTTCCAAATTGTCCACTTCAAAACTACTTATGTTGTCTCTCAGGATCCTCACTATTTTTATGGCCCATGGGTCTCTTTTCACATTTCTTCTTGCCTTCATCAAAATGTATGTGTCCTGTGTCCCCAGAATAGAACCAGAGAACTCATTGACTAAGGAGATTCAGACCAAGTCAGTTAGCCCAGTGTTTCTTATTCCTAAGAAAACATATTTGTATCAAATAAAAGAAGGAGGTTAGTAATAGTTGAGTTTCTTCCTATCAAATTCACCAACTTCACAGAAGTAAAAATCATTTTATATGCCTCAAACAAAAGTTTGTCTAACCCAGACATTGGGTTACGGAATTAAAACAGAATTTGTTTTAGATATTTTTTAAATTAAAAAATAGGAAAATATAAATTGACTACAGGTCTTATAACAATGTATTTAAAAATGAAGATATAAAAAATATATCAAGAATAAAATATAACAACATCGTGGTTATATGTCATCTCCTTATAAGGATGCTTTAAGGAGATAAAATGAAAATGAAGAGTACAGATCAATACAAAGACAAAAATGTTAGGCATAGAAAAAGAGAAACCATCCAATTACTTGTTTATTTCTTGCTTATTTCAGCAAACAACTCTTCCTTCAGCATGCAATCTCTTCCTAAAGGCCTTGAATTCCTCATGATAGGTTTAGATTTCATCTTCCAGTTCTCTCTACCGTGAATCCTTCTCCAACAGTGTTAGCTGTCCTTCATGGTAAGACTTTGAAGAGCAAGAACAGTTTGCCATGAAAGAACAAGAAAATCAAAGGGCCAGATCTGAGTCTAAATCTCCCCCCTTTTGAGCTTGCTGATCCTCTGTGAGGTAGGCAGAACAACATTCCTCATCCCCAAAGATGTCTATGTCCTAATTCGTGGAACTTATGAATATATTAGGATACACAGCAAAGGAGAATTAAGTTGTGGGTAGAAATGTTTGTTAATCAGATGACCTGAAAGTAGGAAGACTATCCTGGATTACCCAGATGGGGGAAATGTAATCGCAGGGTCTTTAAAAGTAGAAGAAGGAGTCAGAAGGTAGACCCAGAGAGATGGCAGTGTGAGAAGGACTCAGCCTCATGTTGCTGGTTTTAAAGATGGAGCAAAGAAGCCATGAAATTATAAATGTGTGCAGTCTCAAGAAGCTGGAAAAGCAAGAAAATGGATTCTCCTCTAGAGCCTCCAGGAAAGAATGCAGCCCTGCTGGTACCTTGATTTTTTTTTCAATTTTTATTGTTTTTAACCCTTTCCTATTTCTCCCCAAATTCCTTACTTATTTTATTTTATTTTTTATTAACATATAATGTATTATTTGTTTCAGGGGTACAGGTCTGTGATTCATCAGTCTTACACAATTCATAGCACTAACCATAACACATACCCTCCCCAATGTCCGTCCACCAGTCACCCCATTCCTCCCAACTTGATTTTAATCCAGTAGCAATGGATTTCTGAAATGCAGAACTGTAAAATAATACATCTGTGTTGTTTTAATGCACTATGTCTGTGGTAATTTGTTACAGCAGGCATAGAAAGCTAATCACTCCCTAAGCCTCTTTTTTTCTTGTGTAAAACAAAGGTACAGAAAATAACACATAGTCTCACAGAATTATTGCAGAGACAAAAAGATACCATTAATGTGAAGAGAGCATTGTAATTAAAAACACCACAAAATGTTTAAATATTATAACTTGTAGTAGTATTAGTCTTTCTTGCCATCAAACTTCTTTAAAGAATATTCCATTGATTGATTGCACTCTCAATTTTGTATTTGGCATTAACTATGCTATTAGTATTTACAAAGAAGTCATTAAGCTGGCATTTTTGATATACCGTAATATGTGACTTGATTCTGAAAAGAAAGCATGAAGTACAATGCTCTAAACAAAAATTCATAGGTTTTGTTGGTAGATATGCCAAATTATTTCATGTTCTGAGCTAAACAAAATGGACCTTGATGTGATTTTAAAAATAAAATTATTAGCTATAGTTCACAAAGCTAGAACGCAGAAATCTTCAGAAGTCAATAAAAAAGGTCAGATTTTCAAAATCCAAGTTTTTAATTGAGAGTTATTAATGATAACTCTAAAATTTGTTCTTACATGCATATACAAATTTATGGCATATAAAAAAGATGACAGATCTACTATATCTATATAAATGCTAGGTATTATATACTAATGGTTCTCCAGTGCAGTCTGAGGACTTCAGGATTCCAACCACCCTTTCAAGCAGTCTAAGAGGTCAAAACTTCAAAGTAATACTGTTTAATAGTGGTATTATGTAATTTTTCATTCTCATTTTCTTGCATGCATACAATTTCAGTTTTGAATATGGTAAGCATTGATAGATAAAACCCATGGAAACAAAATTTTGGGGGGTCTTAGTAATTTTTTAAAAGATTTTATTTAAATATTTGAGAGAGAGAGAGCAAGAGAGAGAGCACTAGCAGGGGGAGGAGCGGAGGGAGAGGGACAAGCAGACTCCCCACTGAGCAGGGAGTCTGAGGCCAGGGCTCAATCTTGGAACTCCAGGATCATGACCTGAGCAAAAGGCAGATGTTTAACCGACTGAACCACCTAGATTCCCAGTTCTTAATAATTTTTAAGAATAAAAAGTGGTTGTGAGGTATACTGATAAGTCAATTCTCCAGACAAATTATTCAAGATGGACCAGAGGTAGGGAAATATGATGGCTAACATGTATTCTCACAGGAAAGAGAAACACAGTTAAAAGATTCATTAACAGTTTGCCTTAAGGGGGCGCCTGGGCTCCTGGGTGGCTCAGTGGGTTAAAGCCTCTGCCTTTGGCTCAAGTCATGATCCCAGCATGGGATCGAGCCCAGCATCAGGCTCTCTGCTCAGCAGGGAACCTGCTTCCCCCTCTCTCTCTGCCTACTTGTGATCTCTGTCTGTCAAATAAATAAATAAAATATTTTTAAAAAAAAAAGAGTTTTCCTTAAGGCTAGAGTATCACGAGAATAGCTTGAGTAGGGAAATGGGGTGGAGTTTGGGGGAGTAGTAGCTTATTCAATAGTACCCTGATGGCTTCAAAGACATGATACAAACTTTCCAAAAATGCCTAATTTACTCTAGGGGAGTAGTTCACACCTCATTATGGGCCCAAAATTGCAAATGAATGCATAATAATGAGAGCAACAATAATATTACAAAAAATATGCCAGGATAACTACAAAAGAACAAGTTTGTACATAGAATTCTCCCCAAGCAAAGAGCAGCCTTTGCTAATTCCTAATATCCTATATTAACAATATCATCTAGTCATTGGAATCTTTCTAAAAATTATTTTGATTTATTCATCGATGATTACAGAATGAAGCATCCTTCATATATTAAGGAAACATCCTTAATATATTCTCCTTTGATCTTATTGCAATTCTGTCTCTTGTCAGTGAGGGGGCCCCATTGATTTCTTCCATGAAATGTCTCACAGCTGTCAATTCCTCTTCATTCTCAGTTGAGATACTCAGGATCTCCCCGCCAGACCACTCTGAAATATGCTTTTTCCATTTCATATAAATAGGTTAAAAGGTTTCAATGGTTCACTATTTTCAGTCATGCAGTTAAACTTATTTGCTACCTACTACATCTCAGGAATGCCTAGAAAAGTGGTTTTTATGGCGAGGAATAAGACAAACAGGATCTGTGCCCTTGCAGAGCTTACATCTTGGTAGAGGAAGACAACTAATAAACAGGTAAGTGAATACGTAAAGTATTTCACATGATGATTAAAAACGAGGGAGAAAACGCAACTGAGTAATGTTATAGAGAATGATGGGGGTGATATTTTAGATAAGACGGGCAGGGAGGCTTTCCATGCAGATTTGACATTTAAGGTGAATCTCAACAAGAAGGAGATGTCTGTGTGAAGATGAGAAAAAAATAGTTAAGGCATACCAAAGTGAAGGTTCCTAAAGCCTATTAACCCCACATAGTTTCTAGAAAATGAGGACCGTGAAGAAGACGTGAGTGGAGACGGCAAGATGGAGGAGTCCTTGCACGAGGTCGGGGGCAGGGTAGATCATGGTAGATCATACACGGCTTGTTGGACGGGGTAAGGAGTTTGAGTTTTATCCTAAGCTCAAGAGGAAGTTGCTGAATGTTTTGAACACATGTTGCATTGAGAAGGTAATGCAGGGGTCCAAGAGTGGAGAAGGGTTTGGATTCTAATCCAAAATCCCCAAACAGGGAGAATGCTTTGGATTCTAATAGTCCAGGCAAGAAAGGACAATAAA
Source organism: Mellivora capensis (assembly GCA_004024625.1). NCBI lineage: Eukaryota > Metazoa > Chordata > Mammalia > Carnivora > Mustelidae > Mellivora > Mellivora capensis. Next base: position 29,899 of record PISX010013633.1, on the reverse strand, counting down.
TTGGGTAAGGAAGTAGCTGGAAAAGTGGATGCTTCAGGATATACCCTGGAGGCAGAGCCTGCATATCTTGTTGATAAATTGAAGGTAATGAAAGAAAGGAAATGGAAGAATCAAGCATGGCTCCTATGGTTTCCAGCAGATGGATCCTAACCTAATTTGTTTAGCTTTCAAAGCAAGTTCCCCCTTTCTCTACACGCTGAGCTCCCCTCTCTGTACTACAAAACCCCAGATACAGTTCTTCCTTTTTCTTGTTACTTACATGGCTCATTCTCCCTTTGCCCAGAAGGTTTCCAGTTATCACTCTTGTATGTTCTCTTGTACTAATCATTAGAGTTCACATTCATAGCTTGTTATCTCCTTATTGAAATTCCATCTTTTATTATGTATTGTTTCATACTGGCGAGTCTTGTGTCCCCAGTATATAGTAAGTAACTATATTAAGTTTTTTTCAGAAACCACACAACTAGCCACATTTGAGAAATAAAGCCTTGCTGATTAATGATGAGTGCAATTAAATATAAAAAAAAAAATCAAATTCTGTTCTCTCATATGTTATGCCAGTCAGCTTTTGCCTCTTGTCCTTCAAGGGCTCAGCTTAAATGTCGTTTCTCAGGAATGTCTTCTCTGATGACTCAAGCACAAGTGTCTACCATCCCATGACTCCATTCTCTACCATGTGGTTTTGATATTTACTCTTTTTAGCATTAATACCTAATCTGATGCTATTGAATTTACCCGTATACTTGTTTGTTATCTGTTTTGCTCATTAGAAAATTCACATCAGGAAAGCAGAACTTAACCACTTCTTGGACCCAAGGCCTTAAAATAGCACCCACCCTAGAATATCATATTTTGTGTCCAGAACTGTTCCAAATGCTAGGAATGAAGAAATAAACAAAACAACAAAGGTAACCTTCCCTCATGGATTTTATATTCCAGTGAAAGAGACTCACAATATGTAAGATTAGTAAGTATAATATATAGTCTATTAGATAGTGTTTAAGGAAGGAAAATAATCAAGCAAAGCAAGATGGATAGGATCTGTGAATTTGTGGGAAGAGGGAAGGTGCTACTATCAGGATGGGCAAGGAAGTTCTCAGTGAGAAGGTGACATTGGAGTCAAAACCTGAAGGAAGTGAGAGAGTGAGCCTTGAAGGTAGCTGGGAAGAGCTTTCCAAGCAGAGGAAACAGCAACTGCAAATATCCTGAGGCAGCAGTGCCCCTAGAGCTTTCTAGCAATGGTCCAATTTGCTAAAGGTCTGAAAAAGCATGAGAAAGGGGGAAAAGAAGTGGGAGATGCAGTCAGAGAGGAACCGTGGGAAGAAGTTGAGAACAGAGACCAATCCAAAGATTTTGGCTTCTTACTCTTAGTGCAATGGAAAATAACTAGGAGATTCTACACAGAAAAGAGCCATGAAATAACTTACCCAAGGGCTGAAGCAGAGAGATCTATTGAGGGCCTACTGCAATGACTCAAGTGAGAGAAGAGTGGGGCTTCCAATGGAAAAGTAGAAGTGGGATGGGGAAAATTATTGGTTCTGGTCTTTGAAAAATACTTGTTAAACTAATGAGTAGTAAAATGTTTTCCATCTCAACAATGAGACGGAATGTAATGTAGCCTGTTTGTAAACAACAAAAGACATGTACCAAGATTTTGAAATTAGAGAGACAGATATTCTTTTTAAACGTACATAAGTATACATTTCCATATTTATAATATTACAGAATATTTACTCATAGACAGGTTACATTTACTTTTACAAAATGCCAAATGGATTATTCATTTGGTTTATTTACTCTTAAGGCATACATTTCCCTTTGAAAGTAATTCTGACAAGAGGGTGGCATTTGTAAAAAATTCAAGAAGAGTATTTTTGTTTGGAGGGAAAAACAAGTAAAACAAGCTTGAGACCTGCTATTATTCTGTGTGCTTTGAACATAACAGAGATGATAAGTCTATCGTTTAAAATTCTAAGTTAATAGTTTTATGAAAACGAAAATCCTTTTCCTGTCTGTAATAGAGGTGTTTTTAATTTATTTTTATTTTTGGTGTTTTCATCTGACACTTCCTAATTACTTCTTTTGGATGAGTGTTAATGTATTTTCAGAGCTACCTGGCTGGATGTCATCCTCAGACACAGACGCTTGAGTTCTGCTTTATGTTTACTAGTAGAACTGGTTTTGATGGATTCTGTAAATGAAGTGTATGTTCTTGAGACATCCTCAAAAAAAAATTTCAGAACATGTGAAATTTTTCTTTTTTAAGGAAATTAATTAGCTTGTTGAAATTGCCTTGTTGTACCTCTCTGAGTTGGTTTACATTCAAATCCTTGTTTTCAAAACAGAAAAATCTGTGATTAGCTGGAGTTAGAAATCTAAAGAAGAGATCCCCCAGCTCCAAATCATGTAAATTGTAATATTCGTGACAGTTTACAACTTCTTTCCACCCAATGGGAATATCCTATGCGGTTTATTACAAGCCATCAAAGGCAGAGCTCTCAAAAATTGCAATATGGTGTCTCAGTAGCTCTCACACAACCTGGCTCAAGCTGATCGGTTGCAAAAGGTAAAAAAACAAACAAAAGGAAACATACTTAAGATTTTCAGAATATGCGGATGCACACAAATCACTCAGACTCGGTGCCTATAGTTTGCTTCAGGCAGCTTTAGAAATGCTTTGGGATATCACACACGTTACAGCACGTTTTACAATCGTCTAAAATGCACTGGCTTTTGATATCAGCACACCAATCACATTCTCTTTGCTGCACAGAGACGATCTTGTTTACATTTCTAACAGATCTTTGGTTACATTCGGGCAGTAAGGACATTATTAGGAATAGAATAGAAAAAGATATCCTGTGTTTGTTTCTGAAATTTTTGTGGGAGATTTTGGATTGCCGTCTCTCACACAGTTCATAAACAAACTTGGTGAACATCAAAGGCTGTAGCATTACAGCCTGCTGAGCCTAGATTACACACCTCAAAAGTAAATGTTACCTCAGTGAAAACCCTTCTGAAATTTAAAATCAAATAAAACTCAAAATGTCCAAATGGTTCCTTTAGAACTCAGGCATTGTGTGTGAGGATTTTTTTTTTTTTAACAATGATTTCACAGTGATTGGATCATTAACCCTACGTTTACTCAATTATGTGCAATCCCTCGTTTGTTTGGCACAGGCTGGTTTCCTCTCAGTTTATCTTCACACTTACATTCCTGCCACACATGCTTTGGCCCTGGATATGGGAAATACCGGATGTGCTAGAAAAACAGAAGTACAGATGCCCCTTTTATTACCTTTTACATGCACGATTCTAGTCACGTTGAAATAGAGGTAAATTCTTCTTGAAAATGAAAGTCAAAGACCATATCGCGAGCAGAGGTAGCCATTTACTAGCACATCATTGGCCCTCATGAAGATTTATTTTAAGCGATTCCCAACTAACTCTCTTTTATTGATACAAACACACACATACTGCATAAATGACTGAAAAACTTCAAAACAAAAGTAACATCAAAGTGAGAAAGATTCTGCCAAGAAATCCTGTTTAGTGTGTTTTTTGGTGACACACACACACACACACAATTCGACATTTTGTTCTGCCCAGTTTGTGTTTCTACCATGAAAACATATCTGTGAGAATGAGACTCTCTCCTATGGAAATCCACAAAATCATGGGATATATGATCCTTCATTACGTATCCAACACAGTTATTTGAGAAGGATTCCAAAAATCTGAAAGAATTTGAGAGAAAACATCTCTCAACTCTTAAACTTTGATTGTTCAAAGGGACTCCAATTGGACACTAGTGATCTATTTTGCATAAATCTTCATGGCTAATATTGACTGCTAATAAGTCTTCAATCTCAGGCATTGTGTATCTACAGTCCAGTTTTTATTACCTCCCTAGCCTGCTCCCTCAAGCAGAATTTACTGTTCCCTCACGTGTGACCTCGTAGCGCTGACCTAATACCCACATCATGACAACTACCAGACTATAACACATTATGCGTCTGTTTTCTCGGATAGCGTGGACTTCTTGAGGGTAGGGCCATCTGTTACTCATCTTTCATCTCTAGCACCTGGCATCATGCCTGGAACATAGTAGCTGATAAAAGTAAGTAATGTTGAATAAATGAACAAATCTCAGCTCAAATCACTTTCTTAGTATCTCAGTGGAAAACTATCATCCAAAAACATATTTTCAAAATGTAATTTCCCAATGAAGATGCTAAAACGTTATATTTGTATCACGATTTTATGAAAATGATAATTTTGCAAACTTCTAAAGTTTGTATTAGATGTATTTAAAATCAAATTTTGCTGGTTGAAAGACAAAGTGGAACAGCCCCTTCAGACAACTTGGAGAGTTTCTCAAAAATTTTAACATACACTTACTATGTGATGCAGAAATGCCACCCGTAGACAGCTACATAAGAGAAATGAAAACTTATTTTCACACAAAACCTGTACACTAATGATTGGAGCAGCCTCCCTCTGATCACCAAAACCGAGAAGCAACCCACATGTCCTACAAGGGATGAGTAGATAAACAAATTGGGATAATCCACTCAATGGAACTCAGTGATCCCTGTAACAATATGAATGAATCTCAAATGCATTATATTAAATGAAAAAAGCCAGTTCCCAAAGGCTACACATTCTATGATTTCATGTCTATGTATTTTCTATTGCTGTGTCACAAATTACCACAAACTCAGCAGCTTAAAACAACATCCATTATTAGCTAACACTTCTGTATATCAGCCATCTCAGGGCAGGCTCAGTGGCTTCCCCTGCTTAGGATCCCACAAAGACAAAATCAAGATGTTAGTTGGGCTGGGCTCTTACCTAAGGTTCCAGGGAAGGAGTAACTTCTAAGTTCATTTAGGTTGTCAGCAGAATTCAGTTCCTAATGAGTATGGGACTCAAGTGCTTGTTTCCCTGCTGCCTCCAGTCAGGGATCGCTCTCAGCTTCTAGGAGCCAAGCTCAGATCCTTTCCATATGGCCTCCTTTATCCGAAAGCCAAAAGGGGGACCTTGAATCTCCTTCCTGCTTCAAATCTCTGATTTATTTTCTGTTATTGGCTGGCAAAAATTCTCTGCTTCAAACCATGAGAGGCTGTGTACTCTGAGAAACAAACTGAGGGTTTTGGAGGGGAGGGAGATGGGGGGTTGGGGGATCCTGGTGGTAGGTATTATGGAGGGCACTCATTGCATGGAGAACTGGGTGTGATGCATAAACAATGAATGCTAGAACACTGAAAAGAAATAAAATAAAATGGAGGGGAAAAAAAAGCCTGTGTGGTTATGTTAGGCCCACTCATATCATGAAGTGTAATTATGGTAGTTTCTATGACCAGGGATAAATGCCAGCTTAAAATTGTGCCTCCTGCAACAACTTCCTTGAAATGGCAAAATTTGGGGGAAAGAGAACAGATCTGTGGTTGCAAAAGGTTAAATGGGTGGGAGAGGGCTGCTACAGCAGTAGGGCAGGAGAACATTTTTGGAGTGAATGAAAATGTTCTGTACCTTGATTTTGGTGGTGGCTACCTGAGCTTCTGAATTTCTCAATGCTCTTTGAACTGTTCACCAAAAATAGTGAATTTTACTGTTTGTTAATTTAAAAGATAAATTGAAAAAAAAAAGGACAAATGAAAAGTCTCTTCCTTCTAAGACTGAGGGACCTTAAATATCATCCTAAGTGAATCTAAACTTAAGATTTCTATTCTTGGTCAATTTGGGGACTATCTAAAGGACACAATAATCCATAGTAAGGCATTTTTATTATAAAACCTAAACACAAATTGGACAGAGTCAGAGTCCTTTATTCATACACTACTTTTCATGTTCTCACAGTTTTACTAGGAATGCTTGCTCAACTTTCAAAGTTTCCAGTGAAGTCTTTCCTCAACTACTCCATCGTATTGCTCTCTTCTCTGAACCTCTGTAAACACTTGATTTTATGTCATCAGTTCTTTTTTTTTTTTTTTACTTTTATTCATTTAGATAATCTCTATACCCAGCGTGGGGCTCAAACTCACAACTCAGAGATCAAGAGTTACATGCTTTCCTGACTGAGCCAGCCAGGTGCCCCTGTCATCAGTTATTTCTTTTAATAGAATGTTTTCTCCCAAATTTTTGCTTAATCGTACCTTCTGGGTGTATACCTGAAGTCATACTGACTACTCTCCCTTTCTAATCTCATGTCCAGTCAATATTCAGGTGTTACCCATTCTAACATGGACATTCCTCCCACATTCACTCCTCTCTCTCTTCCTGTCACCATACTCATTCATTGCTTCTTGAACAGAGCCTTGTCATAAATTCATGTTCACTTTCCATTTTCCATTTCCACACATCCTATTTATTAGTTTTGACTTTTTCTGCTACCAATTTAACCTGTCTAAATAATTCTTTAGAAATTAATATTCTTCCTCAGAAATTTTAATACCATCCTTTATATGCTTTCCTTATTGAATAAAGTCAAATCTCTCTAATGCTGACATTTATGAGTCTCCCAAGTCTGGCAGAAATCTTCCTTTCTAGTTTTTTCCCTTTTGTATATTATATTCAATGAAAGGTATTACTGAAAACATGCCCAGTATTTTAACTGTATCCATGCTGTTTTCTCAATTTGGCATAACATTTCTCCTATTGAAATCTGCTACCTTATTTTCAAGACCCACATGAAATAAAATTCCTTCTCAGAAGTCCTCCCTAGGGTCTCACCACTGTCAACTAAAAATGAATCTCTTTCCTCTCAATATTTAGAGCATTTTTCCTTGAATATATTTATAACACTCCATAGATTATATACTACATTAAATTTTTGTAGTTGTCTTACTTTTTCCTATTTACCTTGAGGTCCCTAACATTCCTCAGAAATAAAATTAAAGAATTTCTGGATGGATTAATTAAAGCATAAATCTGTAGTAATTAAGTATTGTAAAACCAATATCCCCTGGTATAAGCATAAAGGATAACAAAACTTCCAAAGTGGACTAAAGTGGCAAGAACTGACCAAAAGGAGATATGAAGTACTACCTCTGTCTCGCAGAAAATGGTTTAGTCAGAGATTAAGAGTCTATGGCAATCTTTGCTGAATGTTGTGTACCTGCACTTAGGCCAGGCACAAGGCATGACCTCTGCCTGGGCAAAGAATAGACACAGGAACGCAGAGCTGGAGAATGTCATGGTCTTTGTCTCCGAATTTGTGTGAAATTGGGTGAAGAACAAACAGTGTGGTTTAACATCATCTCAACGGAGGTGAGTCTTAATCTGGAAATATGAGTAAATAGAGATGAAGTATATTTCCATCTAATTGACCTCATCTTTTCCCCTAGACGTTTTTAACCACAGAGAGGCAGAAGCTCTAGTTTTGTGCGAGAAGTCTCCAGTGAGAAAAGAAAGGTGAGTTAATTACCAACCATCAGAACAGGATGTTAAAGTAAATCTTTCTTTTTTAGTTTTAGCCACACATGGAAAATAAATATTATGGATGCTGAGAACTCAAAAATGATGGCCTAGACCATTTATGCAAGATGTACAAAAGAAGATGGTTAAGAACCAGTCTTCTGGGGTGCCTGGGTGGCTCAGTGGGTTAAAGCCTCTGCCTTCAGCTCAGGTCACGATCCCAGGGTCCTGGGATCTAGCTCCGCATCAGGCTCTCTGCTCGGTGGGGAGCCTGCTTCCTCCTCTCTCTCTGTCTACTTGTGGTCTCTGTCTGTCAAATAAATAAATAAAATTCTTAAAAAAAAAAAAAAGAACCAGTCTTCTAATTTTACACTAACACTATCCTTGAGGATATTTACAGACTGGAAAAAAACAAGAAAAACGACTATTTCTGGAGAAAGAATTTCTTTGGGGAAAATTACTGAATTTTCCCCTATCTGTGAAAAAGGGGTCAGGATAGAAGGTACCACCTGCAGGGAGCTTACAGTGTCTCTTCTCATATCAGGTGGCCTTTGACCTTCACATGGGAGATTAAAAGGCTAATGACTATGACTGGAAATGTCTGTTTAGCAAGAGAGCAAAGAGAATTGATGACATTGTGAAAAAGCTTCCCTTGGCAGAAGCAAAGGCATGAGTTCACCCCTGGACCAAATGTGGACCACGTGAAGGAGCCAGACTTGAGACAGCCGGAAAAGGACTCTTCCCAAGAGGGATTTCTGGAGTAATGACAGAACATCATCTGCGAGAGTCTGTGTGGTGTGGACGTCCCACACCCTGAGGACTGAAGCTGCTCAAAGGGAGGACTCACTGTATGAGATAGTTGCAAACAGAGCATCTCAACGAGGTATTCTCCAAATAGTTCATAAAATCACCCTTGGGAGAATCAGAATTAGGAATCTGGGGTGTCCTTCCTAAGAAAAACATCTTTGGATTAAGTCGATATCATCAAATAAGATCTTTACTATGTCTGACTTTTTCCCCTCTACCCGTCTGTAAGAAGGAACAGAAACCTCAGCTAGCAAGGGAAGTAGATACTGAGTGGAGGCGTCTAGGATAAGGAACAAAGATGGAAGCAATCACATTCTTCCTCTCCCTTGCACTATGCCTAAAGCAATACCAGGCTAGAATACCAATACCAAACTTTGATTTTTTGTGAAATTCATGTTATTTTTAATGTTACCATGAATGGGACCTGTGAGAACTTGTTTCTACCAAAACTGTAGGATTTATTATCTAAGGATGCCCAGAAAAGTTACAGTATTTGCTTGAGATCTCATCCAAGGAGCAGAGAACAAGAGATTTGAGGTGAGGAGGACAAGAGAACAAGGTGAGGAAGGTGGGCAGTGCAGACAACAGGGAGAAGGGAGATGGAGTTGTATTCCTGTGCACATGATGGATTCTCCCTTTTTTCAGGATGCTAGCTATACTGTAGGAGACAACAGGCCAATTAATAAAAGGAATATACAGTGGAAGCAGCCATTTGTACAACTTTAAGTTGCCATTTCGTCTCTCTGTATCTTTCTGTAGACCATGTTTCCTGGTAGTTATATTCCCTTAATAAAGAGTTCAAGGTGGAAAAAAAGTATTGATTAATTAGTTATATATGGTGAAACAGTCATCCCTGCCTGGAGAAAATTGTGCTCCTTTATCTTTAGGCTACCTAACGGGCAAGTACAATCTTATAAAAGGACCCCAAAAAAACTTTTTTGAGATTTTATTTATTTAGGAGAGAGAGCAGGAGCATGCACAAGTGTGTGTGAGCAGAAGGAGGAGCAGAAGGGAAGGAGAGGAACAGGCAGTTTCTGAGCATGGAGCTCCATGCTGGGCTCAATCCCACGACCCTGAGATCAAGACCTGAGCCAAAATCAAAGGTCAGACATTCAATAGACACTCAACCCACTGAGCCACCCAGGTGCCTCAAAATGACCAAAATTCTTAACTGGAGCCCTCATGATTCTTTGAAATAACTGCACACAACGTTTACATTTACCTTTTCTTTCTTTTTTTTTTAAAGATTTTATTTATTTATTTGACAGAGATTACAAGTAGGCAAGAGAGGCAGGCAGGGAGAGAGAGGAGGAAGCAGGCTCTCCACGGAGCAGAGAGCCCGATGTGGGGCTCGATCCCAGGACCCTGGGATCACGACCTGAGCCAAAAGCAGAGGCTTTAACCCACTGAGCCACCCATGCGCCTCTACATTTACCTTTTCTTCTTTTTTTTTTTTTAATTTTTATTTTTTATAAACAAATTTTTATCCCCAGGGGTACATGTCTGTGAATCGCCAGGTTTACACACTTCACAGCACTAACCATAGCACATACCCTCCCCAACCCAATGTCCATTACCCCACCCCCCTTTCCCGACCCCCTCCCCCCCGCAACATTTACCTTTTCAAGCAGAAGCAAGAAGTCTAAAATTTAATGTCGCCTTTGTGTTACTTCTGCAACATTTCAGTGATATTTATTTTACCTCTTTTAGGCATCCAGTGCCTTCCTACTTTCTAATATTCAGGCCCCAGAGGAATAAGAAAGAAACTAGCAAACCTTTTTATCTTAACTTTTCCAATTAGTGACATAAAGCACTGAAACTCTTTATCTCTGTTACTGAAATTGTGTATCCTCCCTTTAAGAAAAGAAAAATTGCTTTCAGAAAACAGTTGAAGCAATCACTTGGGGAGGGTCCATGGAAACTTCTTATTGCCCCTAAAACTTAATGGTGTCTACGTTGACCCTGAGAGAAAAATTATTTTTGACATTTTATAGCATGTAAAAGCAGAGGTCAGAGAAATAGAAATTCAGACCCCACACTTTACAATTATCAATCTAATTGGTTTGCAACTGTTAATTTCATATTTTGTGGTAAGGGGTCATGATTCATAATTTCTTATCACAGTTCTCGGAACTTCCTTTGCTCCACAGATCTTTGTTGAATGACCGTTACATTGCAAGCACTTTGCTGGACATTCATATATGTGTTGCGTAATTAACTGGGTGTGACTCTAAGGAGACTACAGGTAATTAAACAATATTGATGTTTATATTTTGTCTCCCAGTCTAGTGGAGAACCGGTATTACTCTCTAATACAAAAAGTTTCCAATGGACTCCACCTGATTTGAGGTCAGTTTGAACTTCAAGTTCCTAGTGATTGCTGGTGGCTTCATTCAAGGACAAATACATAGTGACTGCAGGAATTTAGGTCTGGACTGATGTTGACTATCCAAGAAAGAATACACATGATGGTACTGGTTTTCAAAGGTCCTGTGGAATAAGAAAATTTTATCATATTCTCACCTTGAAAAAATTGCAACTGAATCCAGATCTGGATTGTTACCAGTTAGTTATGGGTGAACAGTTAGGGCTGGCATGGCAACAGAAAGAAAACATGCCTTGCTAAATTTTCTTTTTTGTACCCAAACACTTTTTGTTATACATATGGCTCCAGTGGGAGTAATTACAATGTGTCCAATGTCACCCTTGAATAAACCTTTTTCTCCTATGCAAGAGCTAGTCTTTATATGTTCCATAAAGCACCTGGCATATTGTGAGCATTTAAGAAGTGTTTAAGAATGCAACAATGGCAACTAAGAATCTAAACTTTGGTTTTCCGTGACTATTGTAATCTCAGTGGAACTCTGCTATGACAAAGGAGGAGGAAGCCTCACTTTGGTTACTGCAATATTATAGCCTTTTATCCCATGTGATCTATTTATTAGGAATCCCTACACTCTATTTTGCTTTAAAAAAAACACTTGGAACACAATCTAGTTTTGAGGAAAGAAAAACAAGTTCATCTTATAAAAGCTCCTAAGTATCTATAATTCTCTCCTTAAGCCTTATTGAACATGAGGAGATCTGCAAGGGAGGAAGGGATGCTGGGTGGCAAATGACAGGACCGTTAGAATGTAGCTAGTGCATATATAATGAGACTCAGAAAATAGAGAAGGTTACATTTTTCTTTCATTATGAAAATGTGTTTTTAAGAAGAGTATTCCAGAAGCCCTGTTGGTATAATGGCCATCATCAGGCCATACACAGAAAGCAGCAAATACAAAGGACCACCTGATCATTTTTCTTCCATGGGGGTAAAAAGTTTCCATTTTTAGCCTGACACAAATAACTTATGCTCATGAATTCTTAGAAGTGGGAGAATATTAGAGATTCTTTAGCTCAAGCCTGGGACCCGGCAGACTTAAGCTATACCTGGCAGTATAGATTCTTTAGTTTAACAACATTGCCATTATTAGATATTAAATGCTGGTCTTAGATGCAGAGGGTCATATTCATTATTTTTAAAGGTCAACACCAGACAAATGATCAAATGAAAAAAGACCCTAGAACAGGTAAAACAAAGGACAGAGGGAAGAGACTGAGAAAGTAACTCAGAAAGAAAAATAAAATTGTCAAAGAAATGGCTCCAAAGTCAAAGAGAACTCCCATCTCTCCCCTCCACACACACACTTTTAAGAAGATTTCACTTTATCTAAAGAGTAAAGCACATGCTTTTAGATCCAAGGGTACCTGGTTCAAATCTCAGCAGGGGCAGATTTCTCACAAACTAAAAAGCCACTCTCCCTATTAAAGGAACTGACTTAATACAGTTATATGGACCATTACTGTACAGAATGGGGATTCACAAACTATTTTCTAAATGGGCCTTTTTGTGCATGTACAGTAATTCCTATAGAAGCCTTTTACAAATAAAAAAAAAAAGAGGAAAAAATGTGGGGGAAATCTAAGAACCCATGATTTGAGCCTTTAATAACTATTGGTGTATTAGAGACAGCCATCTGCAGTAATACAGCAGATCAGGTCTTCCTGGGAATGACCTGAAAAAGCATTCGAAGGATAAAAGCTTAATATTTGTGCAGACGTCAGATGCCTAGAAAAGATGAACAAAATACACCTTGAAGTTTGGTCTCAATGTTGGACCTCAAAATGGATGGTTTCCATGGAACTTCATTTAAACAGGAAGTAGCATTCAAACAGTGCCTCAATAAAGACACTGTTTTGCTTGAGATTTCCACAAGAAGACTTTGTTGAGTAAATTTTTATATTACACCATAATTTGACTGCTGAAATTCCTCCTTAACAGTGAAACCATGAAAAACATGTGGTAAACATTCTATATAATCCACCTTAAAACAGAGCTCTGAGGAAACTATTAGAAACCTACTTCTACCCATAAATTTATATATGAAGAGATGGGCTTGGTTTGGTTTCACATACTTGTGGTAATTTATATCATTCCCTGGGAACATCATTGAGGACAGAATCATATTGAATTTTGAAAATACTTTCTTCTTCACCAGTTTTTGTATATACTTCTCTGAAACCTACTAGAGTCTACATAATTCCAAACCTGGGCAGAGATTCCAAAATATGAGGGACCCAACATATAAATAGTCCTTTCAAAACTAAAATTTATTTCCTACAGAATAAATATGAGTACTAGGTCAGTATCTCAGATCACAGACTTTGGAGAAAGTAATTTATTTGACACCTACAATTCATCCATAAGCTTTATGAACATCTTATCTTTACTATATTAGTTTCAAGTGACAAAAAATGAAATAAAATTTTAAAATTCAAACTGGTTTAAAGAACAGACAAAGAATGTTGGCTCTCATGGTTAATAATAAGAACTGGTTTGGGAGCAAAGCTGGATCCTAAAGTCTTAAGGATGACATCAGAAGTCAGCCTATTTCTCTCTGCCTCTCAGGTGGTCTTCCTTTCAGGTTGGCTTTTCTCTCTGGCAAGCACTCTTCTCAGTCCCAAAGGAAGTCTTGCCAGCACCTGCAGGACTGCACACATCCTCCCAAATACGTGTCCTATAGAAACAGCTATTCCCCTCGACATTGCAAATCAAACCCCCTCTTGAAAACTCAAGCCTCAGTTATTGTTCAGTTGAACTGGCCTAGGTTTAAGTGATAAAACGTACAGGGATTTCCTTTGATTTTAGCCAGTGGAGATAAAATAAAACCATTTATATTTCTTAAGAGTTTGACCAAAAGAGTGACCAAAGGACATTCTTTTGTTTTCAATTATCTTGTGCATAACAATAACTGACTCAGTAAATTCAATGCAGAGTATATCTAGGAATACACACATGCATACACATACACAGACATACAAACACACATACATACATACTATACAATTTTGGAGACTAAGACTAAGCAATAATGTAGGGTCAGAATTCTGGAAACAATTATTTTTTAAGGGATTTTTTAAAATTTATTTATTTGTCAGAGAGTGAGCAAGCACAGGCAGACAGAGTGGCAGGCAGAGGCAGTGGGAGAAGCAGGCTCCCTGTGGAGCAAGGAGCCCGATGTGGGACTCGATCCCAGGATGCTGGGATCATGACCTGAGATGAAGGCAGCCGCTTAACCAACTGAGCCACCCAGGCGTCCCTCTGGAAACAATTTTAACTAAGTAAAAAGCTCTTGAGTCCTGCTAAAAAAATATAATCTTGATCACATTAGAAAAAAAAGTAGAAGCATAGTCGATCCTCAATAAACATGCATAAAGGAATGAAGGAAATCATCGGAAGAAAAATAAGGTAAGTGAGTGGTGTTTCGTGGAAGCTGACAGAAGTAACTGCTTCAATAAAGCAACAGAAATCTAACGAAAATACTCTGGGTGTATTAAGAGTGAAAGCAGCTTCTTCCATAGCAAGATTGCAGAGGGTGACTTGACTACTTGCATGGCACCCTTGTTGGATCCACAAAGTTTCCCATTGCTCAAGTGTCTCTCTGTAGGAGAGATACACAATGAAAAAAAAATTACAAGGAAAATTTTATATTCTTAGTGATACTGACGTGGTGGGCTTTGCTATGAATGTATGCAAAAACCTTTATTCTGATGATATTCCACGTGCTGTGAAAGAAAAAAAGAACCACAGCCATTGCCCAACTGAAACAGCTTCAGGCAGAGATGGAACCAATGGCGAATAGGTTTGATCCAGAAACTACAAGGCAGATGGGGTCAACCAGCGATGGTCAGAGGCTGTTTGACTAACTGATGGACAAGCATGATTTTAGGCAGTAATATTTAGATACACTCTACAGGCATGAAAAAGTCCAATATGAATGTGGGAATTCCCCTGGAGTAGCAGTGTATCTTTACTTCTTTAGAGTGTCAGTTCCAGCAACAGATAGAAATGTTTTTAATTCACTCTGGGAAAAACTGGTCTCCAAATCTTAATGTGGAATTGGGATGCCTCCATAGAAGACTTACAGGGTTAAGAGAGACCACAGAAAATAATTCTGTGAGCTCTCCATTTCAGTCTCTTCAGCAGCAAACATGTCTTGCCCATCGGTCTCACTTTGTTTTCTTCAACCACCCCAAAAGGTGTGATAACATCACTGATCTCTTCCTTAACCAAAAACAGTATGTTAATGTAATATAGATGATCTGTTCACAGATTCTGTGCTATCTGACTACACCCATCATAACAAAGATGTTTGAAAACACCAGCAGGTGCTAAAATATCTAGTTAAAGTCATTCAACAGGAGTCTTAGACACATAAAGACCCAATTACAGAATTTGTTGAGTGATTATCTGTTAACTTTGGGTGTGATGGAGCTCCAAAAAAGCTGAGGAAATGTGAGTCAGTACTTGGGAATGACTTCTTCTTGGTGGGTTGTTTTGAATTTCATTGAAAATGCTCCTCTCTTCACACTTGCGACTTCTTGTCTCATCCACCAATACATCAGCATTAACATGTTGGCAGACAAACTGAACATGACTCCAGAAGAAGCTGAAAGGTGGATTATAAATTTGATTATAAATGTGAGATTGGATGTCAAGACTGATTCTAAGTTAGGTCATGTGGTATGGGTAACAAAGCAGTCTCGCCTGAGTCAGCAAGTGATTGAAAAGACCAAAAGCCTTTCATTTAGAAGCCAGATGTTGGCCATGAGTATTGAGAAGAAACTTAATCAGAGCAGTACCTTAGAGGCTCCTAACTGGTCAACTCAGGACTCTGGCCTCTACTGAAGAACTATATGAAGACAAGATGAAAAAACTGTAAAGATGAAATAAAAAACCATTATATAATGGGTGACATGCATTTTAGAAACAACATATTGAGTATAAATTTTAAGGAACACGAATAAAATTGGCTGTGTCTCATTTTTTAAAAAAAAGTGAAAGTGAGTTTGGGAAGCTTAAAAAAAGCCTGGATGAAAGAATCAAATTGGATATTAAATAGCATTCTGTCCTGATTAACATTTAGTTATGATTTGAAAATTTTAAATCTGTAAAATAATTCATGCATCATTTTATCAAGTGAAACAATTATTGAGCATCATAATATGCACTTGGGATATAAAATGAAATTAGAGGTCTGCTTATCAGAGTATCCCTATGGACAACAACAAGAGGGAAGGTGGCATCAATAGAACAGGAAAAACTCAAAGAGGGTTCGTTAGACTTGAGAGGCAAAGTTCAAGGAATACCAAAGGCTGAGTGAGGGACGAGGAATAACTTAAGGAAAATTAAACAATTGACTCTAAAAGAGAGCTGATCATGTTCCTTTCACAATAAGAAAATAATAGAATGTGCCTATACATTCTATTGAATAGGGGTTGAGCATGACATTGAGGAGACAGATGTGGACAGATGTCTGAGCCATGGGTGATGCATTAAGGTGCATAAGTAGAACAATGTTATCCAGAAAGAATCTCAGCATGGTGGGGCAGTTTTTAGATAAACCTCAAATATTGTCCATGAAGCTCAAGAATTTCTTCCAGATGGTTTTCCTAACATGTCTGCCATTATATTTATTCTTTGACTTATGGGATTAATAATTTATTTAATAAACTCTGTTATTAATTTTTGCAAGACTCACCAAAAGGAGCCACGAGTACTGGAAAAGTGGTTTTCAAGTAGTCCACGGGATAGCCATGTTTTCTAAAAATATCTCTGCTTTCAACAAAAGAAGGTAGAGTTTCGTTTGGAGAGAACAATGCTTGAAGAGCTTATAATCCAGTAATATTTAATTTCAGAATTCCATGTCATAATGCAGAGCATTTTACCCATAAAATTGCTCTGAGCCTCCCATGCCTCAACTGTATGATAGAGATAATGGACCCTTCACAAGGTCACTGGGAAAATTAAATTAGATGATAGATTGAAAACCACAGCACAATGTACATCACTGCATAAATTCATTGTTTAAATTTTGTTTTGACTTGATTTCCTAACTATACCTAAAATATCGCCATGTTTGTCTTAGTTTCCATAATTCATATTTAAATTTTCTTATAGTCATAAAAAAAATCCTGGCAGTGAACTTCTCAAGTGGTTAAAGTCACTTGACCTTTAGCCTCTTATTTTAAAATTCTCTCAAGAGATATGTTAAATGGCCCAGAAATATATTGCCTGTCATGTCTTATTGCTTAATTAATGGCAAGCTACGATGCCCTGTATGGACTGCCCAGTAGTAATTGTGAACTGATCTTGTACTCAAGGAAATGAATTGACTCCACAACATCAGCACTGTCATAGAGCATTTACTGTATTTAAATTTCTGCAACCCATGGAATAGACAGAGCATGCAAGGCTGGTTAACTGAGCACACAAACATCAACTGAGCAGATAAAACATGTTCTGTTGCTCACTGCGCCGCACAGGCAATCATACATTATTGGTTTCTGGAAACTGCTTTGTGAATCAAGTAAAAAGCCACCAAGTAAGCATTTTTATTTTAGCCATATTTGTGATAGAACTGGAAGTCACTGAATTCTTTTAATAATAATAAAAAAATCATGGTTTTGAAATTGGTCCATTTGAAGAGAAACAGAACTCTGGAGAGTGGGAAGCAAATATATTATGAAAGTTCATGATTAGGTGAAATAGGGGGTGGAAAGTATATCTCAAAATAAAGGGAAAAACTGGTGATATTTTAAATTCTTTTTCTTTCAAGATAGAGAGCAATATGACTTGCTGATGAAATGTGACCTAATAATTCTGGATCTTTCCTAATGGATACAAGGTATTTATGACCGAATACGAATTTTAATCCTCTCAGCCTTGAATCTACTCCTCTGTAAAGAACTCAGATCACTAGTATTTAGAGATTCATTAGAGTAGCTTCAAAATAACATTTTCAATATGTCTATGAGGCTATGACACTTCCAGCTTTAAAGACTTACTTTAAGCCACTTTGAGAGGGGGAAAACGGTCCAGAGGGATCCCTCGATTTGAAAGCAACAATCCCCTCACCTGGGCTCTAGTCAAGGAAGAGAGGGAAAAAAGGAGGGAAATAATTGGCAAGTTAAGATTTGAGAAAAAGGAAGATCAATGAAAAGGAGGAAAAAAGAGGGTCGGGTGAGTAAGCGAACCAGGGTAACTTCAAATTCCTCCGATATGGGAAAACTGAGGCAAGGCTCTCAGGACAAAGCAGTGCTATATATAGTGCGGCTTATGAATCAAAATGCTCTATTTTCAAAATAAATGACTTTTTCAAAAACACTACACTAATTTTTAATTTCATCTCAGCATAATGGCACTTTTCCCCTTTCCTCACTGCCACATCTACTCACCAGGGTAAGTGGGCAGAGCACGTGACCAGGAGCATTTCAGCCCTGTGGCAGGTATCCAGAGGCAACGAAGTGCAGAATACATTTATTTAGGACACCACACATCCCTAGGGTGCGTATTTGTTTTATAGTCTTGGCTTCTCAACCTGACCCCTCTCCAGGCTGCCAAAAGTAACATCATTCAATATGTAACTCAGTGTTTCACCAACAAGATTTTGTAGACATACGGGAGACAGCAATCTCTGAAACTAAAAGGTGCCTGGTTAATGGGGCTGACATGCAGCCCAGCACTAAACGGCAGAGGACCAATGAAAACAATCACTGTGTCCTGTGTCAGTTCTGTCTCTAGGTAACTTTGCCTTCCTGCCTAACACGTGGATTTTGTATCATCCTTAGGTTACTATAATATCGAGACAGAAATTTGGAGGATTTGAAATAAATGTAGCTAAATGGAACTTTTGGATGAAGAATCTCTAGTTCGTTCATATCTGTTAAAGTAATAGGGAAAGGCACAAAGGTCAAGGCAAGAAAGGCCCCAATCTTTGTTGGATAAGTGATAAAACAGCATTACTTGGGGAAAATTGGCCTGACCTTCACCTGCATGATGCTTCCGCTGCCTCAGTGATTCTTGCTTTGCTCTGATTAGGTAAAGATTGCCCCTTTCCCTGCAGGAAAAGTCAGAGAACAAAAAGGGGAAAGATTCTTGACTTAACTAGAAAAGGTTTATTTTTTTTAATCACAGTTGGGCTCATCCAAGCCAGTTTCTAATCTTATTTTTTAGGCTAAAAAAAAAAAAAAAAGAAAGAAAGAAAGAAAAAAGAAAAGAAAAAAAAAAGAACGCCTGTCTTAAAAGAAATTCTTTGGATCATTTTCTTTAAAACCTCTAGTCTAGATCTCAACTCAACATTTCTTGGATGTATTTAAAACAACAACAACAACAAAAAAAAACTCTTCCTCACTTGAAATGATAACTTTTTCATTTCTTTTAGACTCTGGAATAAGCTCTGTCAGGAATGGACAGAAGGAAAAAAGACACAAGGCCCCCTCAGCTGGCTGGAACTGCAAGTAAAATGCATCAGTTGGCAGAATCCTGCCACCGTCCCAAGGAAACCTAAAGCGCGTTTCCACCCCCACCCCTCCATGGATGCCCGTGGAGGGCAGAGATCCCATGGAACCATGATATTAAGTTGCAGACTCTGCCTGTTCATATAGACCAGAGCTTTTCTGTGACATTACTGTCAAACAGCCCCCTGTGTGACTAATATTTTTAACAGCATGCTATTTAAAATTTGACAAGGATATAATAATTCATTCTTCAGATAGTCAACATACTATGAGAGTAAGTCATGTCTTCAAAGTATCTTTCAAAGGGGCTATTAAAAGTAGGTTAAATTTTTCCCCCTACAGCATGCAATTTCATTTTGGCTCTACCACTTCAACCACATAAAATTAAATTTTGACTTGCGAGTGACCTACTGAAAATTAGATGGAAAAATAAGGGGAAAGATTGAAATTACCGATTCAAAGGAAACTAACATGTCTGTCTGCAATTTAGCATACAGTTTGCTAAGCCCTCTGAGAATCTTATGTTTCTGGTAGTCTGTATTTTCCTCTTAGGATTCAGATTGTATTTTTAATGGAAATGTTGTAGAACTTAATGGAATGTAATATCTTGTGATATATAGACTTAAGGCAACACAGGAAAAAATTATCCACACATATTTTCTGCCATAATCTTCCTCTGTACTCCCACCCTTCTTATAATCTATGATCTAGCCACCCAAATCAACCAGACATTCTCTAAAATAAACCACACTCTTTAAAACTCTTACAGAGTCCTTACTTGCTAGTCCTTCTCCTTTGAAATTCTTTTTTCACCAACAATCAAAATTTATTCTAAATTTTTACAAAAATAAAATGACTTTGAAGGCTCCACTTTTAGAAGGGTATAAGGCAATAGAAATTAATGTAATTATCCTAACAAGAGTAGAACATCAGTGCTTAGAGAAGACTTGGAGACATTTACTGCAGAACTACATATAGTTCTCAGATCCCACTGAAGCCAAAGGAAATCACAAAAATGTTGCAGAATATTTCACCAACATACTTTTGGCGGCTTCTACTTTGAATTGTTTTGATTATTAAATTTATTTTGCTTCAAATTTTTGTATGTTTATTTAGATACAAATGCACACACCAACTTATACCTGTCAGTCAGAAGAGGCTGAGTTGTGCTGTGGTAACGAGCAACACTAAACCATCAATGGTGTAACACAGTGAAAATTAAATTTTTGATCAGGCGAATCCACTGCAGTCTCCTTGGTCACTTTCCACAGCACCTGTACTCCACATGTTTACTTGGCATTCTGGCATGCTTTGCCCCTGTTCACATACCTTTGTGATCATCTCTGCAGAAGAAGAGCACGAAGAGAGTTCAAGTAATCGAATGCTTCACACAGACCCTCCAGTCATATTTCATTGGCCAAAACATGTCCCATGGCTAAACTCCACATCAAGGGGGCAGAGAAGTGTAATTTTCCCATGTGCCTCATAGAAGATGAGAACCAGAGATTGGTGATCAGTAGCAGTGCCTACCAGAAATGCAGATAGAATTTCTCAGTCAAAAGCTTCGCTCTTCTTTTATCTCCAAATTATTCTCATTTTCAACTCTGTGGCTTACAATTATTGTCAAGAGGAAAGTGTATTAAAAAGCTAACACTGCTGGCATTCAATCACAGACGCTGATTTATTTTATCATTACTTAAACAAAGAAGAACATCATCCTTCAAGGCCGCAAATGTTTTTGGCATCTAAATATATCTGGTCAACATAACCTCTCACAAAGCACTGAAAGTATTAGAAAGTGAAGCAAGTAACAAGAATACATTACGAAATCACCCACAAGAAGAATAACTTAAGTGGAATATGAGATAAAATGCGTTAAAACCAGGTTGATATTTTCCTTTTCTGTTCTTTCATAGCAGAAATGTATGGTCTATACCTGCCAATTTTAACTGCTTGGCAATTCTTCCAAGGATTTACTCATCCCATGCATTTAATGACAAATGTATCAGCATCATCTGAGATGGGAATTGAGATGCTCAAAACTGTAGTCAGCATCTCCTATTGCTTTATACTCCATCAAAGATGATGCAAGCTGACTTCAAAGGAAGCTCAGTACTTGCATCAACTCTGCAGGGGTATTGAGTAAAATGAGGAATGAGAAAAGAAAGGAACACCATTATGTTTTGAATTTCAAGTCTTAAATCATTATTTCCTGGCTGTGCATGAGGTTACGTAGACAGAAAGTAAAATGACAACTGGTCATGTCATTGGGATGATGATATAGGAGGATCAGGAAGCTTAAGAAGAGGACTTTTTTTAAAGTCAAATTAAAAAAAAAAAAGTCTCTCTCCCCTGGTGTTCAGATATTCCTAGGACATTTTTCAGTGATGGAGTGACACTCTGGTACCCCCATAATGTCCAGGTGCCTGCTGGGGACTGACCTGTTTCAGAACTCTCTTCTCAGGAGCAATAATGTGCTACCCCTGAAGATAATTAAACGTGAGGTATCCAAATAGTCACTTACGTCTGCTGTTGGACCTCTATGTCTAAACGGGAATTTGTATGACTATTTGTCAGTAATGGAGAATTCACTTGTTATTAATCTTCAAAAACTAAAAGTATTCAGTTTTATTTTAAAAATACATTTATCTTGTCATTCCAAAGTGTGTACAAAACACTGTTTTCCACTCGGTGCTATGTTCATAGTGTGGACTTAAAGGCCTAAAAAATTTCACATGATCTATTTATTTTAAAAAAGTCTTTTAAAGTGTCTAAATATTTAGTTACAGTCAATTTCTAAGATAATATTTATATTGAAATGTGTGTATATGTGTGTGTATACTTAGTGACAAAAGGCAAAACAATTTATAGTACTAATTCTGGGTATATATTTAAACAAGACAGAATTCATATTTATTTGAAAATCAAGAATGCCTCTGGATTTAGTTAAGTATCTCAGTTATAGTAACATGTGATTAATAATGTTCCTGGAAGTGTTTTTTACAGCATTACTTTTGAAAAATAAATGAGGAAAATTTCAGCCAAGGCTGTACTTAAATTATGGTGTTCTGATACAGCATGAAGCACCAGAAAGGCACAAAAGGAAAAATGAAGCTGGAACTTTCTGTGTTTTTCCTGGTCTCAGTAGAGGAGAAGCAGCTTTTAGCATAAAAAGTTGGCTCTTTCTGAAACAATCTTTTACATTAGGTGACCTTTAAACATTTATTACATATGGCTTTTTGCTCATTCTACAGTTTTGAAAATAGATATCCACAACCCCTAGAATCAGGTGATCATTGATAAAGAAGAATAAGAAATCTTGATAGTACTTCTTAGACCATGCCTTGTTAACAATTACACTGCTGGTATGTCCCCATTTTTCCAGAGCTGCTCCTGTCATCACCCCTCATTGAAGCATTTCATGTTTTCTTCATTGATATTGCTAAAAGCTCCCTTTTCACCATAGTTCCTGAACTGTATCTTTTGTGCCTTCTGTACATTTACCTTTTTGAATACAATAGTCTTTAGATCGGTGGTTTCCAAAGTAGGGTACGTGCAACTTAGCATCCACTCAAGTCAATTCTTTAAGTAAAAGTGTATACAAATATACTTCATCATTTTTATTTTTGCTTATGCTTTATAAAGTAAATGGAATATTACATATAAAATACTTGTATTTTGTTTGTTTTTATTTTTGTGTTTTGTTTTTTAGTTAAATTCAATTTAATTAACTTTACTGTATTAATAGTTTCAGAGGTAGAATTCAGTGATTCATCAGTTGTATAATACTCAGTGCTCATTCCATCAAGTGCCCTCCTTAATACCCATCACCCAGTTACCTCTTACCCCCACCCACCTACTCTCCAGCAACCCTCAGTTTGTTTCCTAGAGTTAAGAGTCTCTTATGGTTTGCCTCCCTCTCTATTTTCATCTTATGTTATTTTTCTTTCTCTTCCCTTATTCTCATCTGTTTTGTTTCTTAAATTCCACATGCGTGAAATCATATGGTATTTGTCTTTCTCTGCCTGACTTATTTCAGTTAGTATAATACCCTCTAGCTCTATCCATGTCATTGCAAATGGCAATATTTCATTCTTTTTGACAGTTGTGTAACTTTCCATATATATATATATTCCACACCTTCTTTATCCATTCATCTGTTGATGGACATGTGGGCTCTTTCCAAATTTTGGCTAAAAATACTTGTATTTTAGGGGTACCTGGGTGGCTCAGTGGGTTAAGCCTCTGCCTTCGCCTCAGGTCATGATCTCAGGGTCCTGGGATCGAGCCCTGCATCGGGCTCTCTGCTTGGCAGGGAGACTGCTTCCCCCTCCCCCTCTGCCTGCCTCTCTGCCTACTTGATCTCTCTCTCTGTGTCAAATAAATAAATAAATAAATAATCTTTTAAAAAACTTGTATTTTAATTTAAAAATAAATATATTGGGAATATACACTTAAACATTTATAATGAGAAGGAAATACAATAAAAATGTTTCAGATCCCTAGTCCAGATATCATTAAGCTAAAGTTAAAGATATATTTATTATACTTTAAGTGGCAGGTGTAGTTTTAAATTAATACCGAATATTGACAATGGAAAAATGATTGATATTAGATAGTAATTTTGTCAGGGATTCAGCATGACATCACTCAGGAACCATCCTAATGGACAGGACTCACACTTCTCAGATACACTAGATTGGTCTGATAGAGTATTTTTTTTTCCTAATGTAAAGTGCCTGATCTATGAAATCAGATTAAAATTTTGATATAGGAAATTAGTTTTACATGTAAAATTGTTGGCTAATAATTTAAAAATCAAATATTTCTAAATAGGACTAGTAAATTTCTGGTTAAATACCTTCTGCTCCTGGTATGTGTCTATATATTATGATGAGTAGAGAGTAATCATCAATGAAAGGGGGCTCCTTTATTCCAGAAACACGGAGATCTTGTTTGTGGCATTTAACATTTCATCTTTGAACTTGCAAGATTTCGTATAGCATTACTCCAACTTCATAAATCAATTTTGATAGGGGTAGAATGCTAAAGAATATTTTTAAATTAATATCCCATCCAGACAAGTTTGTTAGTAAGAGGTGAGGTTTTTTGTCTCTTCAGAGAGAGTAGAAAACACAATTATTGACATGCTTTGCTGTTACAGGAATGGCATTGCTTGCTTTTCCTTTTTAAAAAAAATTGACTACTTTAACAGAATTCACAAACCTCTATTTTCTAATACTTAAAATTATATATATATATATATTTTTTTTAATTCCTGTATCATCAGAGCAGACTTCTCATCTCAAAAATACCACAATAGCTTTACTCTCTGCTTCATCTCCTCTCCCTCCCTCTCTTCCTCCCTTTTCTCCCTCTGTCTTCCCTCCTCAAACCTGCCCTTCCCTTCTTTTTTGTCTTCCCCTCTACCTTATCCTCTTCCTATTACTGGTTTTCTCAATCACCACACAGGACAAAGGATATGAAAGAACCTTTTATTTCCCAACATTTTCTTCTTGAACCTATAGTCTCTTTTCTCTGAGTAATTTCTTTTAAATAATGGACATTTCTGCCTTTTAACTTAGAGCAACAGTCTTAAGTTTTAAGAGCACTGAAATTTCCATTATTCTATCACATATATTCTTCTGCCCCAAAATGAAGAAACACAATTTAAAAATGAATTTTCGACAGTGAGTAATATGGACAGGACAATTGATAATTGATCAATTATCAGTAAAGTCCTATTAACTTCCTGCTTAGTATGTTGGTACATTAAGGGGTGGTGCTGGGTACTGTGTCAAGCTAGGGCAATAAGGCTAAAAGATAACAAAAATGAGGCCAAGAATAAAAGGTGTTAAGTGCTACATTCCACACAGAGTTCCCAAACAAACTCAAAAAAGAGAAAAAGAAACACACACACACACACACACACACACACACACACATTCTGATGAAGAAATTGGAATGGCATCGGTAGAAATGTAGGATTTTATCTGGACCTAGAAGCATGGATAGTTGTCAGTGGGTTAGGGAAGAGTGGGCATCAAAAGGAAGCCTCTGATTTCAGGTAGAAGGTGTAGCCTGGGCATATTTAAATTTTAGGTCCTAAGCTAAACTGCAGATAACCTTGCTGCCCCTTTTCACCTCCATCTTCCACGACCCTTTCATGGAGGTAGAAGTGATCCATATGTGTTTTAGCCATTAAACTAACCGATAATATTTTTGGAGCATCTACTATATTCCTGATACTATTGTGTATATTAGGGATGTATCACTGAAAAAAACAAAACAAAACAAAAAAACAACAGCAAACCCCTTCTCCCTTACCCCTACTCCAATCCATTTGAACTGGAACAACTCCCCATAAAAGTCTACACCTTAAACACCAGAAAATATTCTAAAATATCATAGCTATGTTTCAGTAGTTCTTGAGATGACCAGTGTCATATCCATCTGAAATATCCATCTGAAATCCTAAAGCTTAACTTAGCTTTTCTACACCCAATATAGTTTGGCATTAGACTGGGAACTGGCCTGTCTCTGAGTAGTAATGCTATCACTAAGCTTCCAGCCTGCCTCACCTGTTACAATTTAGTAACAAAAATAAATGACAGCAGATGTTATACCCAGTGGCATTAGGGAGAATTGCACCCATTTAGTTCTAATCAAGCCATTTTTCACCCGGCTGAAGAAAAGAGAAGTTACTTTTAAAGGGTCCCGAATCAATGGGAAAATATTTGCTGAAGCAATGAACCCGAAAGAGATAACCTGACTACTCCTGGGGGAAACATTTTCTAAAATTTCCCACCATTCGATATGCTATTTTGTAAGAATAGAGTGTTATAAAAGGATATATTCTAGTTTGTTTGAAAATGAGAGGAACTTCTTTATATATTATTTCATTTTCATGCATTTATTTGAAAAACATTATTTGGGTTCATTATACAAAAAGTATTATGAGCAGGAATGCTCGAGTCCTTGCAGTCAATGCAACTTAATGTCTAGTAGGAAAGTGAGCTTGACGAACCAGGGAAAGTGAGACAGTAATATAAAAGCAATCAAGCAAGATTAAAAGACAAAGTCTGATGAAGTTGCCAATCTTCGATATGAATCTATGCGACCTTGGGAAAGTTAATTAATCTCTCTCATTAAGAGAGCAATTGTTACAATCATAGGTCCAAAAGAAGCAGCTGTGAGTTTTGGATCATGAGAGTTCTTTGCTCCTAATTGTATAATCACCCTGAACTGATATGAGCCGGCTTTTTTTCAGGTCCTCACACCTCAAACTGGCTATTCCAACATGGAAAATGATTTTTCTCTTTCTCTTTCTTTCCTCCGTTTCTTCACTTGCTTCCGGGGTGTTGCTTTGTGCTTGTTGTATGCTAGGCAAATAAAGGGAGGACTGTCATTCACCCAGCATGGCATTCCTTATGCCAATATCCAATTGTTTTGCTACCACTGACTGTCAGGACACCCAATGACTGTGCATGAAATCCCCAGCCTTCTCACCTAACAATTACTGTTTCTAATAGACAATTGAAGAAGCAGAGTCAGACCACGATGCTCTATTTCTAATCCACTACATTTAAGAAAACCCACAATGGTGGATCTCTGGTGGAGGGGAAATTGAACAGGTTATGTATTTAACAAGCCTAAGTTATCAGTTCAACAGGACACCATCCTGTGACCTCCCCACTCTCCCTCCCTTACTCCAGGTTTGTTCTTTTTTTTTTTTTTAATCTCTGTCAATTATAGAAACTATGGAAACAACCCACTGAGGAAATTCTTAGAGTGTTATGCTTATGTTCATAGTCAACTCCATTCCCTTCAAATACTACTTTGACACAGAATGGATAAGAAAGGAAAACCTTTTAGAATTCAAGTGCTTCAGTTCCTCAGTTTTACAAGCTTCAGTTTTCATCCATAATTGGCTGGATTAAAAAAGTGGTCCATATCAAGTAGTTCCCAAACTTATCTTCCCCCTTGTGATATTGAGATAATACGGCAAACACATATGTTGGTCCCCCTCCACAACATACAACTGTCCCCACATGGATGCCTGATTCAACCATATTTCCAACCTCCCCTCTGATTAGGTAGGAGCAAAAAATTAATTTTTTACTGGTAAAATGTGAAAAAGAAGTAAGCAGAACTTCTGCTTAAAAAGCACAAGCCCTGGACATGCTGTTCCTTTTTCCTTCCCACTGGTTGAAAATGAATAGAAATGGCTGGAGTAATCTTGGAAATCATACATAGAAGATGGATTTCTAGAGTTTCACATGTGTAACTCAGTGACTAGGAGTCTGGACATCATGCGGAAATCACACGGGGAGCTTCTAAATGAACTAATGCCTCAAACACAGGATTCTGATTTCATTATTTTGGTGTGGGGCCCAGGAATATTATTATTGTGCTATTGTTGTTATGGATTCCCTGGTGTTACTAAAGCAAGAGCACTGAAGCAGAGTCCAGTGCAGTAAATGGTTACTACCTAATTTGCCCTTCTGTGCTCCTTCCTTCCCTTGGGATGGATTCCCTCACTGCCCTCAAGTACAGGGTTCATCAAATCTTTTTTCTACAGAGAAGTAACAATAGTCTCATTATACAAGCTAATTGAGATGGAGAGATTCTAAAGGAAAGAATCAGAGCTATCCATTTAAAGCAAACAAAGCAATGAAACTTACTTTTCAGTTACTGAATTTGTCTCTCATGGGCCTCGCTCTTACTCTTGCCCCAGCAGCCAGGGGGATCCTTTAAAATGATGATTAAATCATGTCACTCATAGCTCTGCAACAGCTCTCCATTTTAATCAGAATAAAAACCTAAGTTTTACAATATTTTGCAAGGCCCCATAGACTATGGTCCCTCTGAGCTCAACACCTACTTCTCTTCCCTTTGCTTATTCTGCTCCTTTTATACTGGTCTATTTGTTGTTCCTGGAATACACCACATACTTTCTACCTCATGCCATTGCACATAATTTATCTCATCTAGATCACTCCTCCCTAAATAGCCAAGTGGCTAATTTCCTCACTCTCTTCAAGTATTTGCTCAAATGTTGCCTCTTCTTTTTTTTTTAAGATTTTATTTATTTATTTGACAGAGAGAGAGAAATCACAAGTAGGCAGAGAAGCAGACAGAGAGAGGGGGGAAGCAGGATCCCCACCGAGCCGAGAATGCGAAGCAGGGCCTGATCCCAGGACCCCAAGATCACCATCCGATCCAAAGGCAGAGGCCCAATCCACTGAGCCACGCAGGTGCCCCAAATGTTGCCTTTTCAATGAGCTCTACTCCTCGTCCTACTTAAAATTGCAATTTTCCTACCCCTCAGCATTTCCAAATTTCCTTTTGCTGTTCTATATTTTTTAACTTGAAAATTATTACACTACTGCAAACTCTATAATTTACTTTTTTATGATGGTTACCCTTACTGTCATCTCTCCACCCCCCCACACACACACTAGAATGTAAGATCTATGAGAACAGGGATTTTTTGTGGTCTAATTTGTTCATCCCAATATCCTAAAGCCCTAGAACAACATAAAGCACTCAAATATTGAATGAATGAATAAATTAAAGTATCTAACTCATTGTAGAAAAGATTTATTATCTATTATGGAGAGACCAAGGAAATAACAAATGGTTTCTGTCCCCAAGGATTTCAAAAAAGGGTGCAGAAATTTGGTTTTGAAGGTAAAGAAAATGGTGCCAAAATAGTGTAATCTGGGACTTCAAGTTGAACTCTCACTCCAGAACACCTTTCTATACACAAACACACACACACACATACACACACACACACACACTCATTGTCTTACTGCTTAATGTTAGGATTGGATTTCCTACTTAAGCCTTAATATGCTGATGCTTAAAAGAAATTATAATTGAAAGGAGAGAGTAAAGTTCTAGCAGGTAGAATTGATGAATGACAATTCTGGGAGTGGAAGAGGTAGAGTCTCAGGAGAGGGAAAAGGAAGGTCTGTAGGAAATTCACTTGCTTCACGGTATTACCTCAAAATGACCCAGATCACACAATTTTATTTTAGTCAATGGAGGAAGGTTAGAAATCTGCTGTGAAACAATGGTCAGCCAGCACATAGTAGGGACTCAGTAGATATTCCTTTAATGCATGGATGAAGGAAGAATAAGCAGCGTGATTTATCATTGTCTTTTTATCATTTACTTTTCCCTTTAAAAGAAGGTCTTCTGATTTAGATTAATATGCTCACTTTTTGCTCTTCCTCTCCCCACAAAAAGGCTGTGAGGTAAAAGGATAAAACAAATGTTTCAGCATAAAAACTATGTGTGATATCGGTGCAGTACCTTCCATCTGTACCTGCTGTGCATAATTTCAGAATTCACTGCTTTCATCAAGTAAAGAAAACCCATTTGCTCTTTCATCTGTGTATCATATCACACTAATTTTCATCAAAACCAGCCAAACCTTTATGGGCTCCCAGTCCCCAGGCTTCCTGCAGGACTCCCCTGTCTGCCTCTCGTATAAGCAGAATTAGGCTCTGAGTCTGAACTGTGGAAAATTTTAGTTGTTTTTGTAAGCTACAGTAAGCACAGTGTTTCTATCTGGAAAATTGACTTATTGATTATTGATGATTTTTTTCCTAAACAGAGAGCCTCATGAATTTCACATGCTCATGCCTTTTTTGGTCTCTAATGTCCTTATTCCAAATCTGATGTCTTCCACATGCATCAAGTAGGCCAATCTTAAATACCAAGAAATGGGATTTCATATTAATGAGAAAATAAATACTATTGTTCTGGCTATGCATCCTACCTCTTTTTTAGGAAGTTCCAATTCTCCATTCAAATTTTC